>PVLD010006756.1:0-97730 GCA_004027595.1 Dinomys branickii
CCAGGTGCTGATTAGGAAGGTTGCTGCAGGGTGGGGACTCCGCTTCTGTGGCTGTTGCAACCTCTCATCCTCACACTGGATTTGACAACAGTTCCCAACCACCATTGCCTGTTTTCCTGGCTGCGCCCTCTCCTCTCCAGACCTGGACCAGCTCTTGGAACTCGGCTCTCCCCTGACCGAGTCAGGAGGCTTCCGTGAGCGTGGGTCTCCGAAGCTGAAGCTGCGATTGCTGGAACGAGGGCTTGGGCCAAGAATGTGTTTGAAGCAGTGGTTTCCTCTTTCTCCGTCTCTTCTCCCTCCGACTGTGCTGCGGCGCCCCCCCCCCCCATCCTTTCCTCCAGGAGAGGTTTTGCTTGGTCTTTCCTAGGGCTTCAGTTCCCATTTCAGATCCTTCCTGGGTTCAGGGTACACACCCCTCTCCTTTCTGTCTTCATATTGCTATATTCCATTGTCTGGGTGGTAATCCTCTGGGAGGTTCTCTCTCTGCTGCCTACCCGGTCGCCATCTTCCCTTTTTTTTTTTTGTACCGGGAATTGAACTCAGGAGGTTACGCGTTTGCCAGGCAGGCACTGTACCACCGAACTATATCCCTGGCTCCATTTCCCCTTCTTTCTCATCAATTTCTTCTTTTCCTTTCCCCCTCCCCTTCCCTAGATCCCCTTTCCATTTGAACATTTTCTTCCTATTTCACAATATCTAGTATACGTTTTGGTCCTTTCGGTTTCTCACACCAGAGAAACAATGCAGTATTTACACATGTGTGTCCAGTTTCACTTACCAGTTTGATCTCAAGGTACTTCCATTTAGCTAGAAATGTCTCAAGCATATCCTTTTTAATGGCAGAATAGTACTCCATTGTACAAATAAAACTACATCTTCTTTAGCCATTCATCAGTTCATGGGCCTTTGGGCTGTTTCCAAGATTTAGCTATTACAAACTGTGCTGTTATGAACCTGGATACGCATATGTCACTATGGTATGATGCTTTTAATTCTTTTGGAAAGATACCAAGAAGGGGAATATGTGGGTCAAATGGAACCTGCAGTCCTAGTGTTTTGAGGAATCTCCACAATGCTTGCACCAGTCTATACTCCCACCAACAGTGGAGAAGGGCTCCTTTTTCCCCACAGCCCCTTCAGTGTTTGTTATTAGTTGATTTCTTGATAATAGCCATTCTTTCTGGGGTGGGATAGAATCTCAGTGTTGTTTAAATTTGCACCTCTCAAATGACCAGTGATGCTAAATATTTTTTCATACATTCACTTGCTGTTTCTAGTTCTTCACCTGACAAATGTCTATTCATTTCAGATGCCCATTTTTTGATTGAGTCCTTAAATTTGGGAGTTCTGATTTTTCTGAGTTCTTTATATATTCTAGATAGTAGTCATTTGTCTGAGGAACAGCTGTCAAAATTTTTTTCTCACTGATGTGGTCTCCAATTTCAAAATAGCAAAATAAAGCCAATTAAGATCTTCAAACTGGGCCAGGCGAGGTGGCGCACGCCTGTAATCCCAGCACTCAGAGGCTGAGGCAGGAGGATCATCACAAGTTCGAGACCAGCCTGGGCTACAGAGTGAGCTCAAGGCCAGCCTGAACTATATAGCGAGATCCTGTCTCAAAAAGACCAAAAAACAAAGGTCTTCAAATTGAATTGTAAGTTTGCCATTTGACATCACATTCCACAACTGTACCTCTTATGCAATAGATGCTAATGGATATTTGCTAAATTAATTATCAAATAAATATAACTCTTGGCAAAAGTCCAAAGAAATTGGAAGACAATGGCAAAATGTAAATATCTTTGGGGAGAAAAAGGAAGGAGACATGAAATAAATAATGAAAATTTAATCAAACAACTCAGTCTTAGACCCGATCCCATCTGACCATCGTAGTTGGGCTGATTGATGCAGAAAATCCCAATTCGTTCTGTCTGATGCTCCCTTCCAGTAAGCACGGCCTGCAGACCTCTCCATGCCCCCTACACATCCGCTCTACCTCCAGGTCCTCCACTGGCTAGCTGCCACCCTTACCAACCTGTGATCTTTTTGTCTTAAAAACCCTTGGGAAGAATGAAGCCCCCACCACACTGGTTACCCAACCAATTAAACTCTTTGTCGCCACCCATCGTTTGGGGTCCGGTCATCTCGGGGTGCAAACAACATTTAACCCCCGGAACCACGTAGTAAAGTTTCTCCATGGAGGTGCACCGTTATCTCAGAAAGCTCACACAGGGCTGTAATTTGGAAGGCTCTCAGTAGAATTAACGGCTTGGTGACTTCTGCGCTGGGGCTGTGGGGCCGGGGAGCGGGGGGAGGTGGGGAGAACCCGGTGATCTGTACCAGGCAGAGGCCTTGTTAATACTGTCACTGGCTGGAGTGGGGAACTGCCTTGTGGAAGGGGGGAATCGTGGGTGGAGTGGTTATGATTCAATTAAGGTGGAAGTTTATTCCAGAAAAGAAGTGCAGAGGGCTCCCCCACAGACAGGTGGGTTAGTTAGGAACCAAAGCGGCTCAGCCCACATAAGAGCAGCCCCAGGAAGAAGAGGCATTTCACTTTCCTGAGGTCTCAGACTTAATTTTCACCGCATTTAACTGGAAGGGGCGGGGCCTCTGGCCGAGTAGAAATGGGTCACTGCGCAGGCGCAGGCGGCAGTTTGGGAGGTTGGGGTCCACTTTGGACCGCAGGCACAGAACGAGCAGAACACAGGAAGAGCAGAACGAAGGGACAAGGACACTGAGCCCAGAGGTCACCGTGAAGAGCACGATGCTCTTGTGTCATGCACGTGTCTGTTTCGTCTGCATGTTCTTTTCTTTATCTTCTACTGGCCACAGGGCCCTGTGGCTGCGTGACTGCCCACTCTCCCTGGCTTCCTCACACTGCTGATTCAGAGGGATCTGAACTTGCATCTCCCCAGCCGCCACTACCAAGACTCTAAATAAAGCCCTTTTCCATTTTGGAGCTTCTGAGTTTAAACCTACTGAGGTTATCCAAGGAGGGCCACCTTATGTAATACGCTTCGACTCTAAGCCAGAATTCTGTTTACTTGGTATCAGACAAGGAAAAGGGTAAGTACTGGCTGAATTAGTTGAGTCAGATGCATCTGGCTGAATTAGTTAGCGGCCCTGGGAGCCTGTCTGGGTGCTAGGCTACACCAGGGCTACAAAGAAGCAGTCCACAGTCCTACACTAGAGCTGCTTATGTCTTCACTGGGAAAAGATATTGTTTTTTCTAAGGCAAATTCTTTGATTTAATTCCCATGGATGGATTTGGTCTAATGGGGTCTGCTCCCCGAGACAGCTAGTAACAAAATTTGGGGGGACAGATGTGAATTAGCGGCCTCTTCAGAGAGTGATCGGTTTTGCTTTTAATTCATGAAAGCCCAGAATACTTTAGATCTGGGATGATAGCATCTGTTGCATGAAGACACTGAAGATAAAAATCAGAGCCCCAAATTAGTTATTCAAGATATTAATGATTTAATGAGAAACAGGTCGCTTGAAGACTTTTGGCCTTGCTGGCTTAGTTCCCATGCCATGTAATCATCTTTGTAAGCAGCATTTTGAGAACCTGGCACGAGAAGGGAAGTAGAGGGGATGTTTAAGCTCTTGGGGCTGTCCCCAAAATGAGGCGTATCAAAAGCAAACAGCCTCTCCGCCTGGGGGAACCAGACTGTGGATGTGACCGAGAGGTCTTCGATGTCTTTGCCATTGTGTCTCTGGGTCAGGTGACATCTCAGGAAAAATGTCCATCCTCCACTGACATGTTTCTAAAATAATCCCATTTTCCTTTTTCTTCAATCTTCTCCAACTTTCATGTAAAAGTCCCACAATACCCAAGCTAAAAGAGACCTGGGGGAATCTTTTTACACATTGTCGTCATTTCACACACGGGGGCTCTAAGGGCAGTGGAGGCAGGGGGCTTTCTCAGGACATCTGGCATGCTTGGCATACTCTGAATTTCTTCCAGGTACAGCCACCGCGTTGACAGACTAATTGCCTTTGGGAAGGTTTAGCCTTGAGAGAAACAAGCAAAATGCAGGTTAAAAATAAAAGCAATTACCCCAGCATGGTGGTGCACAGCTGTTATCCCAGCACTGGGGAGGCTGAGGCAGGAGGATCACCGTGAGTTTGAGGCTAGTTTGGGTTACATAGTGAGTTCAAGGCCGGCCTGACTACACAGTGAGACCCTGTTTCAAAAAATCCAAACCAAACCAAAACAAAACAAAAGAATAGAAGCAATCACTTCTATTGGGAATTACAGGGCCAGACCTTGTCTCAAAAAACAAACAAAAAGAACAGAAGCGACTGGCACTGGATCAGCAAACAAGGGAGCTCTTTTTCTGCTCTCCGTTCTTTCTTTTCTCCTCTTCCTCCTCCTCCATTTTTTCTCTTTCCAGAAGCATCCCATCTGGGAGCCAGTTTTGGTGCAGCACATACTCCAGGACCTTTCTGAGAGAGGGTGACAGGAGGTAAAATATTTTGGATGAGGCAAATCTGAAAGCATCTTGATTCCCTACGTATAAAAGTCTTGGGATCATTTGTCTGCATTGAAGGTCATGGCCGGATGACAAACTCCTGCTCCGCCCCTTGCCCCACCTGTGTCCTGGGACCCTTTGCCACTCCAAGACTGTTTCTTTGGCAAAGCAAGTGAAAGGGCCTGCTAAGCAAATTCAGAGGGAGGGTTTGCGCACGGAAACAGGAAGGTTCTCAGGTGGGTAGTCAGCAAATCCACATTAAAAAAAAAAACAAAAAAACCAAGAACAGAACGGAAGAGCACTCAGCCCAGGACCGGGAAGTGGGGAGCCGCTCCTCTCCCAGCATCTCTGGCTCTGTTCTCTTACCATCCACAGCTGAGTTAGGTAGAAGTGGTCTAGGCAGCCAGACAGGGCTGGGCCCTCAGAGGGGAGTCAGTGCAGAGGATGAGAGCACAGCACAGCTGCGGCCGCCAGACAACGATGGAACGACTACCCCTACACACCTCCCTGAGGGGTACGCAGTTAGGACTGAGGTCCTAAACAGGCATCAGCCACCTGGGGGGGGGGCAAGCTCCTCCTGACCCGTCCCTTCCGGAAAGGTCCGTGCTCTTTCCATGTGCACTTGCTATGTGACCTGCTTCCCCACCGGACCAAGCCTGGATCCACGCCTAAGCGAGTATACTTGCAACCTTAGTGGTTGCCCTTAGCTTTGTCCCACCTTACAGCACCTCACGATTCTGCCCTATAAAACTTCCTTTGAGAAGTGGGCTCATGGGTAACCAACTTTGCTGGTCCTCTCCTGTCTCTTCTTAGGCAGAAGCCATCTTTCCCGCAATGAATATTTCCTACTTTTAAAAAATTTATTTTAAAGATAAAAGAATATAAACCCAAATAACACAAAAACAATAAGGAAATACAAAATTATAGAGAAGATAGGAGGGAATTGACAATGGATGCTGTATTACATAATGTTATCTTCGCATTTGTTACTCAGTTATAAAACAGAATATCGCAAAAACAATAAAGGAAATATACAGTTATAGAGAAGACATTGGGGAATTAACAATGGATGCTGTATTACAAAATGTTATCTTCACTTTTGTTACTCAGTTATACAAATAATGGCTCGTTTGATTAATTAAACAGTTTTCTCCACCTTCTTCTCCATTGTTCTCCCACCCAGTCAGTAGTCTTCCCTCTGACAATAACTGTACTTTTTGGTTTATTTACTCCCTCGGGAAGGTACATGGCTGCTTCAAATTATGCTGTAACAAACATGGGTGCACTCAAATTACTATGGCACTAGGTGGAAAAGCTCCCATCCTCAAAGATGGTACATATGATCAGCATCCCATTGATAAGCCCTCAAGGCCCTCGGAGGTCTGGTCCTGTCCACAGGTTTGCCCCCTGGGCCACTGGGTTCTGCCCCAGCGAGGTGCTCCTGGGGGCCCGGTCCAGCCTGTGGGGTATTTCCTACTTTTTAACTTTCTTTGTTCCTCAGAATTTGTTCTTTGATGTTGGGGAACACGACCTCGGTGTGTGGGACATCTAGCAGGTTGGGAGCTGTGCCATTTCCCTTGTGTCATTCAGAGCTCCTTCGTGGTTCCTACAGCGCTCTCGGTGCCCTTGGCTGCCACATCTACCCAGGGCCCCGTGGACACCTCCCATTGCTGCTGTGCTCAGGGGCCCTCTGGTGCTTTCCTCCCTACTCTGCCTGGTATCTTTATTCTGCCTTCATTGGGTTGCAATGTGCAAGACAGAGATTTCCCAGGAAGGGAATCTTTCTGAGCCAGACGCGATGCCTCCCGAGTTGTTGGCCGTTTGATCCATGGGCTGTCTTCAGACAGGCTCCATCCTTGGTCCAGCCTTCTGGGCAGGAACCCAGCAATGCTTGACCTCGATGCAGAGGAATGTGGTTTTGCTGTGTAGTTCGATGGTCCCTGGCGAGGCTGAGCTTCTTCAGTGTCCGGGTATCCTCCTCTCTCAACTGCTGAGCTCCCTCCCCCTGTTTTTGTGTTTTGTTTTGGTTTTTGCTGCTCAGCCTTGTGGTGCAGGGTTCCAACTGAGGGCCTCTCATATGCTAAGCAAGTGCTCTACCAGCGAGCTACACCCCAGTCCTAGCCCGTGTGGCTGTGTTTTTCCTGTCAAATGCATGAAATGCTTGAATTTTCCAGGTCAGTGGTGGTGAACTGTGGCATGCCTGCTGCAGCAAGCCGCTGTGTCACTGAAAGCTCTGAAACGTTTGCCATTGCTGCGCTGGTGCCAGGCCCTTGCCAGCTTTGGGTGCTGCAAGTGTGTTTCCTCCTCCTGTCCTCTGCCTGGTAGTTGTGTGCGTGGGCCCTTGGTTGACCAGAAATCATTAAGTTAGATGTAATAAAAATCATCACGAAAACTTTGCTTTGCTTTGTGGATTGTACTTTTTAAAGTTTTATTTAAGAGATCCTATCCCACCCTTGGATTGCCAATAAATTAGCTTGGACTTAATTCCATTAATTTATCATTTTACTGCTTATGACCTGTATGGGAACCGTTGTGAGTGGTCCTTTGACATGTTGAGTTCTTTCTCCATTTTCAGAAAGCCTATAAATAACTGCTCCTCCCTCCACTGATTTCTGGGCCACCTTTATTTTATAATGATTCCCACATACGATAGGTCTCCCTCTGTGCTCCTGTTCTGTCCCTCTGGTCCACCTGTCCTCAGCTCTGTATGCGATCTTCATTCCTAATCGTACAGGTTTACCTCAGCTGTTCTTGGATCTTTCTTCTTTCATCAAAGCATTAGTTAAGTTTTTCAAGGTCCTTATTGGGATGGTTTAAATTCTAATGGAATAGCAAGTAGCCAAGGCCTTCTACGGGGTGAACAACAGGGCCCAAGGTGCAGAGCAGAGGCTGGTACAACCAGGCCAAGGTGCAGGGCTCACTTTGGATGGCGCTGAAGGGATGATCTCACCAACTGCCTGTCATTCGCAAATCACCAGCCCCCTCCCCTTTTAAAGGTGAATACAGATCAAAGTGCTGATCATATTTTCATCCTATAAAATTATGTTTCCGTTGCATAAAAGCACAGAAGAGGACCTGTGTCCTTTGGCTCATGTCGGAAAGTTACTTTTTTCATCTGCCATGCTGTAGATGCACTTTTTAAAAAGCGGTTTCACTTCCACATTGGCCCTTTGCTTCCTCTTGACTTCCTGTGATACCTGCTTTCACTTCTGGTTGGCTTCAACTACTCTTTTTGGATTACTACACTTCTATTCTTACTTAAAAATAAAAGGGGAAGTTTTATTAGAAAATACGCAGAGTTACTTGCTCAGAAAAATGGAATGGAATGGAGCTGCAAGGATATACTTCAAAAACAATTTTGAAGGAGAAAAGCAGGCTATAAAAGAATGCGTACAGAGTGACAATATCCTCTCACAGGTACAAGACTTATAAAGTAATATTTGTGCTGATTTGACATGCACATGTATATAGAGTATAAAGATATGCACAGAGTGGTAAATACAAGTTCAGAATAAAGGTCCCCTTGGGGATAGTATGGGAGATACACAATGATACCTATTGCATTTTTTAAAAAGAGCGAGAGTAAGTATGGGGAGAAATGTCAAGATTTGATAAAGTTCGTTGGTGAGTGCATGCGTGTTCTCATATTATGCTCTATATACATTTTGTAGCTCTTAAGTATTTCATAAGAGAAATACTTACAGGTTCTATTCAACTCACAGGATTCATAGAAATTGATTCTTTGTAATACCCATCATGTGTATCACAAATAGTTGGTATGTTTTATTTCATTGAGGGCCCACAAGAGGGAGACCTGGAATAATTCAGCAACCACATGGATCAGGAAACCCACATCCTGGAGCACTTGAGGGCTCGGAGACAGCCAAGGGTTGGGGCACCCCACCCCGCCTGCCACGGGCCAGACTACACCGCTTTATACACAGTCTGCAATCCATTGCAGGTGGCAGTGGCAAAGTTACAAGTATCGTATTAAAAAAAAGATATTTAGAGCCGGGGATATAGCTCAGTGCCACAGTGCCTTGCTTGATCCCTGGTACCAAAAAAAAAAAAAAATTTAACTAATTGTCTGCTGCTGGTCCACACCCCTGCAAAGGATGCAGATAGCCAGCATCTCCCTCTTACCCTCGGAACATCAGGGTACTACAGCAAGAGCCTCCTGGCAGGTGCTCTGATAACCAAACTGAGCACACATACACCCACAACCCTAGGAAGGAAGGGAAAGCAGACACGTGGTAAACTGGATGAACCCTGAGGACACTGTGCCGCGTGGCATAAGCCAGACACCAAAGGACAAATCCTACATGATTCTACTTCTCTGAGAGCCTGTGGTGGTCAGGCTCAGAGGGACACAAGGTGGGTGTTAAGGTTGATACATTGTGTCAAGTTGGGGAATCTAGAGGTTTGTCTGAGTGACTCAGCAGGAAGCCAGAATGCTTGCTTTGTATATATCCGGAGCCTGTGGAAGAGGAGGGCATGGAGACTGTGTGAGAGCTACTCGCCCCCTGGGTGGAGGTAGCCTGTTTACAATGGGAGGGAAGGAAAGAGGCTGCTGGCCGCCATTCCTCCCTTTTCACTGGTTGGTTTTGCTGTGTTCTGCTGCCATGAACGTTTGCCCTCTGCCATGTGCCACTCTGCCTCAGAACCAGCAAAATATGGACTGAAACCTCCACACACTGTAAGCTAAATAAACCTTTCCTTCCTTCTTTTTGGGTGTTGGGTATTTTGTCTCAGCAATGAGAAGAAAGTAACCAAGACAGTGGGGCACACAGTGGTGATGCTACTGCTCTGTACGCTTAAAGACAGCTAGCATGGGAAATTTTATCTTATGTATATTTTGCCAGTTTTTAAAACAATGAAGAAACAGTGCTATAGAGGACGCTGAAGA
Organism: Dinomys branickii; assembly: GCA_004027595.1. NCBI lineage: Eukaryota > Metazoa > Chordata > Mammalia > Rodentia > Dinomyidae > Dinomys > Dinomys branickii. The sequence goes on from PVLD010006756.1 coordinate 9,382, forward strand.
CAGACAGAGTCAGGGTGGGAAGGCTCTGGCCACACAGTGGGGGGCGCACAGCTGTGTGACTGTGGTGTGGAGCTGTGTCCTCCCTGGGAAGGCAGGAAATGTAAAGCTTGCTTTCCCCAGTGAGGAGCCCTAAGTCCAGGTCAGGAAGCACAATGCAGGTCCTGTCCCACATCATGGCTGCTCCAGCAGTGCCTGCTCTGGTGAGAGTCTAGAGAACCAATGGCACCAACAGGAGACAGGAGGAAGCACAAGAAAGAGCCTCCTGCGATGAGGTGTCTCAGGTGAGTGGGTCGCAGAAGTCATTAGCATCCCCCAGAGGAGCAAGGGAAGAATCAGAAAGACCTTTGTGCTATGGCCACATACAGTAGCTTCCTTCTCACCACCTGTGCCAGTCAGCTTTCTATTACTGTGACAAAACACATGAGATAGTCAACTTAAAAAGAAGGGAGGTTTATTTTGGCTCATAGTTTAGGAGCTTCTGATCCATGAAGAGTTGGGCCATTGCTTTTGGTCTGTGGTGAGGCAGCTCCTCAGGATGGGAACCTGCTGGTGCTCACCTCATGGAGCCAGGAAGTAAAGAGGGAGAGCAGAACAGCATCCCACAGTAGTCCTTGAAGAAACCTCTGTGGGGCCCAGCCGCCGCCTCCTTTACAGTGTCTCCCGCCTTCCACAGCACCAGCTGGGGTCTGAGCCAGTAACGTGTGGGCCTCGGGACAGTGTGGATCTGAAGTGCAGAACCATCCATGCCCACCAGGCACAGCACATCTGCCCAGGTGGCCACGGATCAGAGCTAGGGAGGGTGTGAAAGGAGGAAGGGGAGAGAAAGAGAAGAAAGGAGGAAGGCGTGAGGGAGAGAGAAAAAGAGAAAAGAAGAGGGCAGGGCAGGAATGGGAGAGACTCTGTTACGCCTCAGTGTTCACAGGCAGAGTCAGGTGGACCCACAACCCACAAATCAGTGACTTAGTTGTGGTCCTCAGGTTCCCAGCTTTGGGCTCTAGGATGTGGAAGAGAGGCTTGCTCAAGGGGAATTTTATCTGAGAGAGAAATCCTGGACAGCCAGAATTCTCAGGAAAAGGCCACCAACTACCCCATTCTCCAGGGAAGCATTTCTTTTCCCCTAAATTATGCAGTCACATGATTAACCTTCCCTGAGGCCTGGCTTTGATCCCACAGGTCAGGCTGGTGCCCAGAGAGAGAAGGGGGTGGCATTTCTGTACTTGGGAGAGGGGACTTCCTGCTGAGGACTGGGGTCTTTACCCAAGCAGCCAGACTCCAGGAGCGAGTATTAGGAACCAAGAAAATCTGGTTGTCAAGGTTCTCCTCCTCCTCTTCCCGGGAAAGAAAGCACAGATTTCCAGCTAAGGCGGATGTGGCTGCGAATTCCGGTTCCACCACTGACTAATTACATGGTCTTGGGCAAGCTAATTAATATCATTAAGCCTCAGTTTCCTTCCTTGGTAAAACTGCAATATTACTCCGTCCTCATGTGCTAGTTGCTCTGAGGATGAAACAAAAACAGAGTGCCTCCTCCCTCACTGACTTATTTTGAAGAGCTCATGATGGACCAGGGCAGTAATCTCTTTTGTAAATGTTAGTGTCTTGTTCCCTTTCCCTAAGCAAGAGAGAAAGGAATTAGTTTCATTATCGCTTTCTTGTAGAAGAGGCAACAAAAGCTTTTTGCATTTATATTGGTGCCTAGATAGTTAAGATTTATTTGGAGAAAGATATTTATATGTATATATGTGTGTGCATATATGTATGTATACAAATACATGTTAGGTATACACATTTTATGTTAGGCATATACATTGTACATTATGGTATATATTAGGTATATACATTATTATATATGTGTTTGTACTACTTCTTGGAACTTCCTGTGGGTCTAGTATTATTTCAAAATGCAATAATGTATATATTAGGTATATACATTATTATGTTATTGTAAACAAGTTTACAAAGTAAATCTCAAAACACTATAGTCACACCAATTTAATAGGGGCACTCATTCTGAAATGAAATCTCTGATGTTTGTTTTAAGAGCAAAGAAAAACAATGCAATCTTAAACCTGGTTTAATATTTAATCCACCCTGTATTTTGGGCTTTAATAATAAGCTCGAGAGTGCCCTTTCCTATCAGCGTATTACGCAAAATGTCATTAACGTAGAGCTTTAGCTGGCTGGTGTAGGTTATTACATCACACTTAACCGGATTGCACCAGCAAGCAACCTGAGACTCTGGTTTAATTGCACTGTTTTTACAATTGTAAATGCTTTCTCAGGTAGAGTTAGCCCTGGGTCACTACTGAATTCCACACTCAGGGGTATGTAGTGTTGCCGGGCTCAGAGCAGGAGTGCAGGGCTAAGGCTGGTTCCTGGTGTCTGCAGAAAGAAGAAACATGGCCTAATATCAGCACGGCCTGTTCACGGAATTCAGTGTGCGCTGGAAAGGAAGCACTTGCAATTTCAAGAATGACAGGACTGTCACTTAGGCTTCCTCTTTGTTGCTTTCACTGTCTCCACATTAAAACATCCAAACTGTGGGAAACCTCGGTTTGCAGGGCAACACCACTGAAGTCACTGGGCTTTGCTTGCTGCAAGCTTGTGTACGCACCAGCACTGCTGACGCTCTTGTTCCAGCAGCTCGTGAAACACGGAAGGCCTCTGGCTCCACCACAGCACATCTAGGTCTCACTATATCAAACATATATTAAGAAAGGAACACCTTATATATGAACATAGCTGTTAATGGCTCATCCTTTGGCAATGGGTTTTACCTTTGTCATCCAGTGATTTCACAAGACTGAAAGCTGATTCCCCGACCCCTGCATGTCAGGGGATAGCTCCAAGCAGGAGGTTCAGACTCATCATCCGCTCTCTCAACTACCATGCCAGATCCAGAGCAATGTCTGTCCCTCCTCTTGCAGCAACCCGCTGACCAGGTTTGCAGCTCCATCTTGTCCTTGTGCCAGAGATGGCAAAAGACAGAGCGGCCTTACAACAGCAGGCTGAGCCTGGATCGCTGACGGTCAAGGTGATTCCTTTAAGTGGAGGGTGAACAGAGGGTAGCTCCTCTCTGGTCATGGTTCCAAGGGAGACGCAGTGATGACCCAGACTGCTCAAGACCTGCCTGTCTAAAGCACACATTGTATCTTGACACTTGTCTCCAAGGAGCTCTTGATATCCCGACAGTTTTGACAGAGTCAAGTAAAAGTCACTGCCACATATTCAGCTTGGACCTGGCACTGTAAACCCAGTCCACCCATCCCCACTTCATGTTCCCAGGGTCTGTTGCTGTCTACAAACTACCTCAGATCTCAGTGGGTTACTGTGACAGTCACTCAAGGAGCTCGACTGTGTGGGCTGGCTAGACTCGGCTGGACATTCTTCTGTCTCATCTGGTGTCCCCAAGGCTGTGGCCCTGGATGCTGGCCTGAACTGGGGCATCGGCACTGCTCCCTGGGCCTGTGAGCTGGGCTGCACCAGGATTCTGGGGTGGTCAGGCCTCTCCCTCATCCATATGCACCCCTACTTTTTGAGACAGGGTCTTGCTATATAGCACAGGCTGGCGTTGAACTTGCTTATGTAGCCTAGGTTCAGCTGAAACTCATGGCAATTCCCCTGCCTCAGCCTCCCAAGTGCTGGGATTACAGGTGTATGCCACCACACCTGGCATCCCCTTCTTTGCTTGGGCCTGTGAGCAGAGCAGCCCGACTTCTTCCAGAATGGCACTGAGACTGCCAAAGCGTGAAAGCGGAAGTTGCCAGGTGTTCCTGTGGCCTAGACAGCGAATGGTCAGACTGAGTCTGCTGCTTTCTGCTGGTAAACTGAGTGCAGGGCCAGCCCCGATGCAGGGGTATGGACACAGGAGGATGAGGTTTACCTAAGGAAACAGGCGCGGAGACAAGGGCATCACTTACATTCCCGCAGCTGGTCAGTGATGGGCACGCTGCCGAGCTCCGAAATTCAAACCCACATCTGCCAGTGCTGAACTGCTGAACTCGGGACAGACAGCTAAGTGGCTCAGGAGAGCTAAGAGCCAGTCGGAGCGAAGGCTGGCAAATCACGTTGCATCAGCTCTTATGGAGAGTTTTGTGGTGCTTCGAGAAGCAGGAACAAGAAAGAGGCTCCCTGCTTGGGGCAGATGATGAGAGGGAACAGATGAAAAAACAGAGCAGCTGGGCCCCCCCTTGGCTTCTATTTTCCAGGATTATTATCTTGAAACCACCAGGAAGCACAGAGCAACAGGAGCTGCAGGGAGGCTGGGTCCAGCCTTTGACTGAGTCAGGACACCCTGCGGGTTGCCCCGCTCTGCCCTGACCAGCTGCCCCAACTCGGCAAACCACACTCACCCTGAGACGGCGCCCTGCGTGCAGAGGAGAGGATTATGACCTGCACTTGGCTGTTCTGACGGTTGAGATGACGCAGTGACAATTAACGAGATGACATGATCCAGCATGGAGCTTCCTTTGTGGGTGAGGTCGTGTGGCTGTCTGATTTCAGTAAGTTATGTATTCCAAGGACAAGGGAAGCCTGCAGATACCATGGAGGAGGGCTTGCGGTGCTTCAGGGAATGCTGAGAGGCTAAGTGTTTGTATCTCAAAACAGTGAAAAGGTGACAGGGATCATTCCCCCTAATGTACTTTTTTTTTTCTTTTTTTTGAGACAGGATCTCGCTATGCAGTTCAGGCTGGCCTTCAGCTCACTTTGTAGCCCAGGTTGGCCTTGAACTTGCAGCAATCCTCCTGCCTCAGCCTCCAGTGCTGGGATTACAGGCATATGCCACCACACCCAGCTCACCCCACTGTATTCTTATGGGCCCACAGTCATACGCACAGTCCATCCTTGGTGGCAATGGCATCACTGGGCGTGTGACTGCAGATGACTCCATGATACAACATTTGCTGTGCAAAAGGACAGATAAGGCAGGGAACTCGGTGGCTTCCCCGGGTCTGACATGGGGTGCAGAGTGCAGTTCTCAAGGGCAGACCTGAAGGACGAAGGGAATGTGTGCGATCCATGTAACAACTCGGCAGTCATGTATGTTTCCTGGATGGGACACGCTTCCAAAGCTACCTGGGATGTCAGTACTGGGGACTCAGAGTGAGGGATATGGGCTCCTGGGACTACTTCTTGGCATGTCCTGTGGGTCTAGTATTATTTAAAAATGTAATGTTATAAAAGATTAAAACCTTGTGTTATTTTTTTATTGTGAAAGTAACCGAGATCACATTCCTGAGGAGTCATTTGGCCACAAGTAGCAGAAATGAGGTCATGCTGACTTGTGATAACCGGAGGAAGGGTGGGCGGGCCCCCGAGCTGGTGTCCAGGCCCTGGAAGGCCATGCAACACCAGGACTTGGGAAGGCTGGAAGTGGCATCTCTCCCTGGGATGCCCGGAGCCACCTCATAAAGTTTTTTTCCTTCCATCCCTCTGTGTTCTCAGGACGTCTACCCAGCAGGCTACCGATTGCTGCAGTCCTGAGCAGACCTCCCAGAAGAGGACACGACTGGGCCCAGGTGACCTGTAGCCTCCACTCCAGCCCAGTCATTTACGCGCACTTGACGCAGTCGTGGGTGCTGGGCCCACCCTGTGATGTGAGGACAGTGCTGAGAGACAAGAGGACTCATGTGTCAGCCCCATACGCCCAAAGGTGACTATTACAGAGATGGAAAAAAACCAGGCAGGAACAACAAGATGACCACAAGCCCACAGACTGGCATGTGTTCATCAGGGTCCTGCACAGGGATGCTTAGCATCCCCCATGGAGGGGCGAGAAAGATTAGCAACAAACTGTTCGCAGTTGGAGGGCAGGGTGTTGGGAGCACTGAGGGTGCTGCGGGACCTCGAGTGGGTGACTCCATGCATCTCTGCACCCTCAGCCAAAGAGATGAAGGCAGCAGCAGCAGGGCCCTGTGGGAGCTGAGAGCAGGTGACGGACCTTGCCTGGCCAAGGCTGGTCACAGGGAGGCAGGGGCGGGCGATGCTTTCCTAACTCCACTCTCCACCCTCCACCCAGGCCCCTGGCATGGTCACTGCTGGACCAAGTGGCCAGAGGCCAATGTCAAGGTGTCCTTGGATGTTGCCCACTAAGTTCAGCACCCCAGATGCAGAGCAAGAGGAGGCAGCAGATGGGACCTGCAGAGGTGCATGGAAGACATTCAGCACCTCTGCGCAGCTTCAGCAGAAGTTTGCTTTGTAAACCGTAAGAGGTGTCAGACTCAGGTGTAGTGGTACACATCTGTCATCCCAGCACTTGGGAAGGCTGAGGCAGGAGGACTGCAAGCTGAGGCCCAGCCTAGGAAACTTAGTGATTTAGTGAGAGCCTGTCTCAAACTAAAAGAAATACAGAAAGGGATGAGGCTGTAGCTCAGTGTGAACACCCTGGGTTCAATCCCTAGTACCACAAGAAAGCGGGGTGGGGTTGTGTGTCTCAGTTTCGCAGCTGGCTTTTCCCACTGCCGACATTTCCACACCTCGAGCAGCGTTATTTTAAACAGCTGATCAACAGTTCGCTAATACAGTCACGAGAAAGCCCTTCCTCTCTTTTCTAGCAAGTGGGTTCTTTCCAGTTTCCCCCAATATCTTTATTTTTATTTATTTATTTATTGGTATCAGGAATCAAACTCAGGACCTTGCGCTTGCCAGGCAGGCTCTGTCCCGCTGAGCCATCTTGCCGGTCCCACCAGTATCTTTATATGTGGACATGTTCTGCCATACACCACCTATCCACACCTTCCTATCTGTGGCCCTAGGTTCTAGCTTGCTGCCTGACACAAAGCAGGCACCCAGCAAGTATTTGCTAGATAAAACGGACAGACAAATGAATGAATGAGTAGGTGAAGGAATGCACAGATGAGTGAGTGAGTGCATGAAGCCTGGGTGCTGGAGAGAGTTCCTCTCCTTGCTGCCGTGCAGAGCACCCAAGGACGCGGAGGAATTGGCACTCCCGCCTGGTGACGGGACAGCAGGCTTCGTGGGAAAGGGTTTGGGCTTTGATTCCACGGTCTGGGGTTTGGCTCCTAGCTCCTGGCTCCTGGCTCCTGGCTCCTGCACTTCCCAGCCTTCAAGAGTGTTTAGTGAAGGTGTCTGCATCCTAGCTTGCTCTTTGCAAAATGGGGACACAGGTTCTTACAGGTTCTACCCAGCACCTGTAATCCTCAGAGCTCTGTCAGGATTACTCTCTCTTCACGTCAGCCACCACTGTTACTGGAGAACTAGTCAGGCAATGGCATAGAGGCATAAAAAATGAGAAGAAAGAAAAATTAAGCTATGCGCTCCATCAAGCATTTGATAGAAGGAGCCCCAAGGACAGTCACCCCAAGGGGGAGGGGAGCTGGACCGGTGACCCAAGGCTCCCCTTTGCCAAGACAAACCCACTCCCTCTCTGAAAACGTATCACTCCAGCCCAAACCTAAGTCTGTGTCTCACACAGGACCACAGTGGCTGCTGGGTGTCACCTTTTGGATGTCAAAGATGCATCAAACCTCACACGGCCTCACGAGAACTACTGAATGCCTCTAAATCCCATCCCAAAAGCCTTTTCCCTGCTTAGGAATTGAAACTCGTGTCATTTCTCAGCCCAAACTCACCAAGTTTCTTTAAACCTTAGCTAGGCCATCATTAATGCTAGAACCTTAGTCCGGGTCACAATTGTCTGTGGTCTGGACCACCATCTCCCACCAGGGCAGATTCACACATCCCGGCTTCCGCTCATTCCCCTGTGCATACAGTGCATCCATGTGCATCTGCCTGGACAGCTGTTCTCAGCACACTGTGCAGGTTTTATTCTCAAGCTCAGCAGGTCCAGCCTCGGGGGTGGTGTCTCCAAGAATTCTTCTGTGTGTAATGCTCCCCTGGGTCACTGTAGGAGCTTTATCTTTCTGGTCTCTCTGGGGGGCCCTTCCTGGCCAGCACAGCTCCAGCAGTCCTTGTGTTGGGCCCCTACCTGTGTCTAGAACAATCTTGACTTCTTCCCTTGCATTGGTCCTTGTCCCTCTGCTCGGTTTCTTCCTGAAGACCGAGCCCCCCCCCCGCCCCCGGGACATCTGCACCCTCTAGAACAGGGCCCAGGCTCTATTACACGTAAGAGTCTCAATAATTCATTTCTTCACTAATGGACAGAACTCAGAGTCCATTAGGAACAGACATTATGGAGCCCGACTTTGCCCTTGCACACACAGGCCCATGGGAAGAGCCACAGCTCAACCAAGAGAATCCCTCCCCTGCGCATGGAGCACCCCCATGGCCCAGCAGAGAAGTAGCGGTGCTTCCCAGCCCTTGGAAAGTGCCTCATGTGTGTGTAGCACCTTGCTCTATCTTACTGAAGGTAGTGAGTTCTAGAGGACACACACACACACATGCACACACAGAAACTTGGACTGATTCCTGGTCTGCTGCTGACTCACGTGATTTTCACAGAGGTCATTTGATTTCTTGCTGCGCGGAGAGTGAAACTACCCTGGCTTTGTGGCACAGGGGTGTTGTGAGAGCAAAGGAGATAGTTGGGAAATGCCTGAGACTTATAATGATAGGATGTGTGTTCATTTCCTAGAACAGTGTCATTAAAGATGTCATTATTGCTGGAAGCACTTCAGAGAAGAGGGAACTATGCCAACCATAATGTGATTCTGGCCTGGAGGGTCCCTGGGAGGTGCGGGCTCAGGTCAATTTCTTTAGTTCTCAAGAGTGCCTGGGGCAGGATCTAGAGCCTTGGGACCATCACAAGGGCTTCTGGGTCCAGGTGGTGGATGACAACAGATGGTCATCTCAGAACACCCAGCAGAACTGAACCAGTGTGGTGCTAGGTGCGGAGGGCCCACCTGAGGGCTGTTGCCTGCAGCATAAAAAGGAGAACTGGAGAGGAAGAAGTGATGCTGCTGGTTCTCCTGGAGAAGCTTGTTGCTTTGGCTTTCCCGACATAAACTTGACTGTTCTCATCATTGGAGGAGCTCAGGACGTCACTGTCACTTAGAATGGCTGTGGTTCCTGATATGAACTCAGCTATTCTCACTGTAAGAGTTCAGGACCTCTTTGTTTCTGAGGATGGCTGCGGTACTTTTCAGGGGAGCTCTGGTCCTTACTTGGAGCATCATTTCCTGGCTCCAGCGCAGATCACTCAGCCGGCTGGCACAGATCCTTCATCTCGCTGGCACAGACTTTCTAGCTTCCACCACTGACCTTTGGGACTTCCCATTACAGATCCTTGATACAGATTTGGATGAGACATTGTCATGGGCCCTAGCCCTCCAGCTGGACTCATGCAGGACATTGCTGTGGGATCTAGGCCCTCAGCTGGACTCTTTGGGTCTCTAATATGTGGATAGATTTATGCACTCTTTTGTATTTGACTCTTTGGATGACTATCATAAAATAATCCTATATGTTATGTGTCCTGTCTTATATGGTTTCCCTTGCCAACCCTGACTGCAATAGTTCCCTCCTGAAGCAATACATCAGCAGGCATCCAGACTCAGATATTTGGATATGGTCTGGATATAGCTATCTTCTTACTCAAGACCTGCTTGTGTTTTTTCTGTACAAGTTTCCCATCACCTGGTCTTTTCCATTTCACACTGCCATTCTTGTGTCTGCTAGATACCCGGACTTCTGATGTTGTCTTTCAAGAAGACCCTAGGCCATAGCCTACTCCTTTTATGTGTTCTGCTTGTTACCACCTGATTAATCCTAAAGTGGGAATTCCTCATCCCTGGACCACAAACTGGTGCTGGGCCACACAGTAGGAGGTGAGCAGTGGGTGAGAGCACAAAGCTTCATCTATAGTTGTAGCTGCTGTTCCTCACTTGAATTACAGAACTCCACCTTCTATCAGATCCCTGGCAGCACTAGATTCTCATACGAGTGAAAACCCTACTGTGAACTGCACCTGGAAGGACCTAGGTCACGTGCTACTTATGAGAATCTATACCTAATGATCTGAGGTGGAGCTGAGGCAGTGATGCCAGTTCTGGGGAGGAGCTGAAAATGTAGATTCACATTAGCACAGAGGGCTGACTGCAAAGAGATCATAAAAAATCGATTGCTTTTAGACTCTGATGAAAACCCTGCCAGTGAGTGGCAGTGCCTATTAAGCTGCATCTGGTGGCAGGCTTTCAGTCAGAATGACACTGATATTAGTCTGCTTAGGGCCCACTTCTTATTCCACTTACTGCTTCTATCTGTGCCTCTTTCTTGCACTGTACACTTGCCTCAGTCACATTCTTGGGAAGCCCACAAGTTTAATCTAGTCAAAATGAGCAAAAAACAAACATCACTGGAGAGCTTCTTTGCAAAGGGCGATAGACCCCATGATGAGGCAGCAGAAGACTCGAAGATGCCAGCAAAAAGAAATCTGCACTGAAAAGCAAATACCAAGTGTCCTACTGAAATTGAAGATTCACTGAGACAGGTGATTCACATTCTCCAAGCCTATTTTGCATAACATGTGGCGATTGGCTGTCCAACAAAGTCATAAAACCCTCAAAACTGCTTTGCCACACAGAAACCAAGCACTCTGCATTAAAAGACAAGCCTTCGGGGTGTTTAAAGGGAAAAAAAAAACCCATAGACACAAAGAACAGAAGCCATTATTGAAGACTTTCACTTTATCAAAGTGTCTGCACTGACAGCATCACTCTTGGTGGCTTGCCACATTACTGCAGCTAAGGAGCCCTTTACTACTGGCAAAGAGTTGGTCCTGCCTGCTGCTGAGGGCACTCATCCTGAACTTTTAGGATGGGCTGCAGTTCAAAGGTGGCATGTGTTCTTTCAGCTAGTACCATGACTAGAGGAGTTGATAAAACAGAAGAGGATTTGGGTCACAATCAAAGGGAAGTAATGACCACAGCATATAATCCAGGTCAAGTCCATGGATGGGGACAGGGCAATGACACTTGTTTTTGTTCAAAATATTTTTGCACAAGGCTGTGCTTAAGGATGTGTTATGTGCACTTCTGCTGCCAAGCAACAGCACACCCACAGAACTATTCTAGCCTTTGAATGACTACATATCAGGAAAACCAAAATGGTCCTTTTGTGTTGGCCTGTGTGTGGATAGAGCAGCTGCCACAACTGGATGGCTTTCTGGTTTCGCCAGTCAGGCCTCCAGGAGGTTGCTTCTGAGTGTGAGTCTATGTACTGTGTCGTGATTAGCCAGAAAACATCACCTATGCTTAACGTTTTGCTGCATGTAATTAGAACTGTCAACTACATAAAAGTACATGACTTAACTCCTGTCTGCTTGCATAGTTCTGTAAGATGGACGCAGAGACATGGTCTCTTACACACAGCGAGAGATAGCTTTCTAAAGATCAATCACTAGCCAGAATTTTTGAGTTATGAAAGCACCTCCAGAAATGTCTTTTAGAAAAACAGGCATGACTGGGAGCACATTTCTGTGACACAGAATTGGTCACAAAACTTGTTTACTTGTGTGACATATTCAACCCGGCCAGTGAGCTCAATCTGTCACTGCAGGGGAGAATGACAACAGTGTTCAAGTCATCAGATAAAGATGCATCCAGAGCCAGCCTGGAATAATGGGGGTGACAAGAGAAGATGGGGATTTCTGACACGTTTCAAACATCAGTAGAGATTTGGAAGGGACTGAGTCACAGCCTATTTTCTCTCAGCTGGCACCATAACCACCTATCTCTGCTTTCAAAAGAGTTTGAGCATCGCTTTACAGTCACAAAACATCCCTGAACTGGGATCTGAGAACCTTTTGTGAATAAGCAAGGTGAGCTCATTTCGCCCACGTGAGAAGACACTCAAGTGCTTCAGGTTGAAAATGATGGTGGTGGGGCTGGGGATATAGCTCAGTGGAATAAGTGCTTGCCTAGCAAGTGCAGGGTCCTGAGTTCGATCCCCAGTACCGCAAAAAAAAAAAAAAAGAAAGAAAATGACGGTGGCTTTAGCGATATAACTGAATCAACTTTAAATCTCTGTATGTTCTGAATTCAAGTCAAGGCAGAATATCCTGTGATCTCCACAAAGGTCCGGAAAAGCCTGCTTCCATATCCAGCATCCTAGCTTTGTGAGGCAGGGTTTTTGGCAGTGACAGTAACCAGAGCAAGACCGCAGAGTAGACTGGGCATGAGCCACACACTCCTGGTGTCACTGTCCCCCACTACCCTGATGGGAGGGAATGGTTGCAGGAAAACAAACTCAGGGTCCCATCAATTCTGCATTACGATGAGTTATATGACTACTTCACTATATATCACAATGTAATAATAATGTGATGATGACGGTGCTGATATACTCGATAGATACAACGCAATTGCAGTGCCCCAAAAACCAGCGCCACCTCCCCAGTCTGTGGAAAAATGGCCTTTCAGGAAACTGGTCCCCGGTGCCAAAAAAAGTCTGGGATCACTGTCGTACTTGCTGGTTTCCTCCCTGCTCTAAGCCTTTCTGTTGCTCCCCACTGCTTCAGAATAGAATCCCAGCTCCTTGGGGAGGACCATAATCTGGGCATCAGATCGCCTTTCCAGCTTATTCCCTATTTCTTCATTTTGATTGTCTTTCTACGTGCCACACACCTTGCTCTTCCTGTGTTTGTACTTTTCTTCCTCTCTCTCTTTCTAATGACCCTTTGCAGCTCTGTCTGATACAGATCCAATCTGAACTTCAAGACCTAACCAGCAACAACTTTCCACTCCCACCTTTGTAATTTTATTTTATTTTTTAGTACTAGGAATGGAACCCAGGACATGCTAGGCAATCACTCTATCACTGAGCTACTCCAGCCCTTTTCATCTTATTATGAGACATGGCCTTGCTAGCTGCATTGCTCAGGCTGGCCTTGAGCTTATGATACTCCTGCCCCAGCCTCCTGAGTCCCTGTGATGATTACAAGTGCATGATGTGTTCATGGCTCGGTTTCAACCTTTTTTTTTGGAGACAGGGTCTAGCTGTGCAACCCAGGCTGACCTTGAACTAACAGTGATTCTTCCACCTCAACCTCCCAATTGCTAGGATTGCACGTGTGTGCTAGCACACTTGGCTTCAGTTTCAACTCTTGGTGAGTCCCAATCCCCTCTAACTCCTCCAACAGTCCCACTGTCCACAGTGGGGTGTGTGCAAGATTCAGTAAGATCACCGCTTTCTAAAACTAGACACTCAGCCAGTTCTAAGATGCACTTTCAAAAAAAAAAAGATGGACTTTCAGTATTTTAACACGTCTGAAATCGAGATGCATTGTACAATTGAATGCATGTGATAATTTAACTGTCAGATGTTTCTTTCTTAGCAATGAGTGAAACAACCACGTACTGTTCAATCCATCTCATTTGGTTTGATTTTTTTGGGGGGTGGACTTTTTGAGACAGAGTCTCGCTATACAGTTGAGGCTGGCCTTGAGCCCATTATAGCCCAGGCTGATCTCGAACTTGCAGTGATCCTCCTGCCTCAGCCTCAGGCGGGCTGGACTTACAAGTGTGTGCCACCCCACCCAGCTCATCTTAGGTTTGATGAAAGACAATGCCTCTTTGGATTCTTAGCACCAGTCTTGTCCACAAGAGGCATTTGTAAGTCTTCCCGATGGTGTGATGAGCCAAAGGCCCTCTGGTGACCTGGTCGCTGGTTTCTACATGCCTGCACTGCAGCCCTGCATGACCACAGCCTCTTCAAGCTCAGGGTGCGCTGCAAGAGAGAGGCAGCAGAGATCCGGCTTTCGCTGCCCTCTGGATCCTGCTGTCCGTTATGTCCCCTGGGCCGGACACAAGCCAGGGAGGACGGTTGCAGAAGGAAGACTAGACACCCTGTGGGGTGTGGGTCCCAGCAGGTGACCCACAGCAGGACAATAGCTCACAGGCACTGGGGAGCCATCCTTGAGGGGCACCTGGAGGCACACTCCAAAGTCATCCAGGCTTAAGTGGTTTCGGAAGAGGCAGAGGAACACACTGGCTAGCACGGTCAGTCCCTGCCTGGATACCTGCAGGTCAGGCTTGCAAAGCACTCAAGGTCTTTGTCAGTAAAGCCCTGGGCCCGGGCCCAACAAGGAAATGAAAGGACACTGAGTGAATCTCACTGTCGTAAAAGGGACTCAGCACCTGCAGGTCTAGGCGAGAAAGGGGCTTCTGAGGGTGACTCCGCAGAGGGTGTGGTTGGACTAAGTCAGCCTCTGCCCTCCTGGGAGAGACTCCTCCTTTCTGTCCTGTCCACCCCAGGCCACCTGCGCGAAGGCAGCTTTCCTGCTAAATGAGCTCCTTTGCAAGGGTTGCTGCTGCTGTGCCTGCAGCAAATACTAACTGAGCCGCTCTTTAGATAGTAACAGGTGTTATTTTTATAACAGCAATTCACAGGCCCATCCACACGCTTTTGTTAAAATCTTGACACTTTGGGATAAGATGTTGTTACCTGCACTTGACAGATTAGGAAACAGGCTGAGTGAGGGAGGGAAGAAGGTAGCTGTGGAGGAGAAGGTCGCTGTGGCTTATCAAACCCTAGGGCCAGGCCCCCTGGGCACCTCGTGTCACCTGCTCTCACGGGAAGCTCTTGGCTCTGTTTATCTCCACGGCCTAAAGAAGGACATTGAAGTCTTGGAGGCAGTTGTTTGCCTGACTCACAGGATGGCTCTGGGGCCTTGCACTGGGGCTCAGACTCTTCAGATTCCTCCCTTTCTCCATTGTGATGTGTCAATTTGAATGGAGTAGGGCTGGGGATATAGCTCAGTGGAATAAGCGCCTGCCTAGCAAGCGCAGGGTCCTGAGTTCAATCCCCAGTACCGCCAAAAAAAAAAAAAAAGTAGGGCTGGGGATATAGCTCAGTGGAATAAGCGCCTGCCTAGCAAGTGCAGGGTCCTGAGTTCGATCCCCAGTACCGAAAAAAAAAAAAAAAAAAAAAAAAGTAATTTGAATGGAGTCAGAAACATCCGGCAGATTAAGGCACAGTTCTGGGTGGGTCTGTGGCTGATTGACAGGTAGGCCAGCAAACTGAGGGGGAAGACCCACCCTCAATGCCAGGGGCACCACCCAATGAGCTCATAGCCTTGATAGGATAAAAGGGGAAAGAAGCCGGAAGTGTCCCCATTGGGAGACCTCTAGTCTTCCTGAGTGGGTGTGTGCATTGCTGTCACTGCCTTTGGAGCTCTGTCTTCCAGTCTCCAGCTCTTCATTCTCCAACGCAGACTCACACCAGCGACCTTCCAGTGAGCTTCTTTGGTCCCTCGCGTTCTGGAGCTTCCACCTTGTAGGGATGAGCAGCTGCTCGATCCTCCAGCTCTCCTGCACTCAGACAGACACTGTGGACCCTTCCTCCTCTGACCCTGTAAACCTATCTCATAAACCCGCTTTCATAATTACACTACATTTTCTCTTGATGCTGCTCCCTTAGCGGGCCCCAGTTAGTGTATCCTTGTCCTGCCGGGCTATCAAAAAGCACAGGGCGTGCTTTCTGGTGGTTGGAGGTCCATGCTCAGACCTGGTGGCTCTCTATGGCTTCCTGGCTGGACTGATCAGGGAGTCAATGAGGTAAGGATGAACCCACCCATGGGCATGGCTGTCGCTCGCAGCTACCCCCTCTCTGAGATCTGCATGACTGCATCCTCAAAAAGATGGTCCGAGGGAGGGCGCTGAGTGGGGCATGGAGGACAGGAGCCAAGGGACACCAGAGGACTGATAGTCACCAGAAGCCAGAAGGAAAGACGGAGAGGACAGCTCCAGGGGGTGCAGCCTTGCCAGCGCCTCAATATTTGGTTCGAAGCCTTCAGCTATAGGACATTAACCTTCTGCTTTCAAGCCGCCCATTCTGTGGTGTGGGGTAATAACATCCCAGGAAACTAATGCAGACAGGCACGGGGGGCACAGCTTCACACCCCAGGTGCGCTCCCCAGAATGCTCCAGAGGACAAAGATTCCGAGACTCCTGGCGTTGGCTTGCACAGCGGGGCTGGAGCTGCTCTTTGAGGAAGAGTAAATGGTGAGCGTTAGGAAAAGAACCAGGAAAGGGCGGAGGGCAGCCTTTGGGGGCCAGGATGGCGGTGCTGGAGGGCGTGGAGGAGGCGGCCCTGGAGAGGCAGCTGGGCCTTGAGTGCTGGCGATCTCTGGATGGATGGATCGGTGCAGATCACGGAAATGGAGTTCCCCTTCACAGCTAGGAACTGCAGTAGCAAACGCAGTCACCAGACAACTTGCTGTGGGAAAAACCGAAGGGCTCTGAAATGAGGATCAGAAGCAAATGCTGGTCACGTTCCCCCACCCTGTGTCCCTCAAAGGGAAATTATGCTTCTCAAACCATAGAACAGAGATGTTGGGGGATTCCAGGGAGACACAAGTGGCAGTAGCATGGTCTTGGGGTCTCTAAGAATAGACAGAGCAGCTAGGGAAAAAATAAAGCCCATGCACAACATTTATAAGATAAGTAGATGTCAGGGCATCTCCATAAACCCCTAAATAGGAGCAGGTGGGACAAACCAGGAAGGCCTGTGGCCTTTGTTGTGGGGAGCACAGGGACAGGCACAGCCCAAATGCCAGGGGGACAGGGACGGGCTCTGCTGTGGAACCCTAGGGGTCCAGGTCGGCCCTTCTGAACTCTTTTTTTTTTTTTTTTTTAGTTCTTTTGACACAGGGTCTCACTATGCAGTTCAGGCTGACCTTGAACTCAGCATGTAGCCTAGGCTGGCCTTAAGCTCAAGGCAATCTTCCTGCCTCAGCCTTCCAAGTGCTGGGCTGACAGGTGTGCACCACCAGCCTGGCTCACCTTTTGAACTCTTGAAGCTGGTGCCCTCAGGCCCCTGCAGATGGGGACTCCCCAGAAAGGAGAAATCAAGATTAAGCAATCGGGATGACAAGCGGAAGAAACAAATCGTCCAGATCAAAGTGAGGAGGAGGCCAGTAAATCTCAGCTGGCAGCTGCTACGGGAAAACAACAGAAGGAGGTCTGTGGTGGAAAATAGAAAAGGGCTTCTTATAAAAGTCAGGGAAATTAACTTCTTATAAAACAGCAGAGAAATACCAAGGACAAACCTCATACAGAGTTACCATTTAGAGAGAGAAAAGGGAAGACAGGAAGCCTTCCCAAGAACAGAAGCTGAGGGCATGACCCACCCACAGGACCAGGACACGAAATTGTGGTTGCTGTCATCTCTCCCTGCTGCACAAGTCCCCGCGGGCTCAGCCTCCTACCCTGCACTTACCAGCCTGTGCTTCCGTGGGTCAGGAGTCCGCTCCAGCGAGCTGGGTCCGCTGCGAGGGCCTCAGAGGCCAGACTCAAGGAGCTGGCGGGGGCTGGGGCCTCATCTGAGGTCTGGTCCTTTCCCAGGCTGCCCAGCTGCTAGAAGGTTTGGGTCCCTGAGATTGCAGTACTGAGGCCTTTAACTTCTGGGCGTCGCCCCACGAGTCCCGCCAGGCGGTCCTCTCCACGACAGGCACTTTCCTTCTGCAAGGACAATGGGAGGAGGCGATATGAGGTATGATCCAGGAATATTATGGATGTTTAAATTTTTGAAACTTTACTACAATACAGGACACATTGCCATGGACACCTCTCAGAACCCCCTCTCGCCATGTTCTCAAGCCTCTCCGGAAGTCCTCCTTTGTGGCACTGTCCTGGCTGCCTCAGAGTGTCTTGAACTGATTCAAAACGTTCCCCTTTCATGGCCATTTTGACTTGGGGAGGAGTCAGAAGTAACACGGCGCCAGGTCTGGTGAGGAGGGTGGACGAGGCCGCAAACCCGTCTCTCGGTCGGACGGATGGCTCTTGGCAGCATCTTCCCCTGCATTTTATCACAGCTCTTAGAGACCCTCACCTCAGACTCCCAGAACCGCTCGGGAGGTGGCAGTAGTGATGGGAGAAGAGTGTCTGAATCAAAGGGAGGGTCTGTGAGGGGGATTACTAGCAATGTGTCTTTCACAGATACACATTTTTTTCAAAAAAATTAAACATTCACCTAATTATTTTGATCACATCACACATGTGTCATGAAACAAGGTAGTGGGTAGAATGCATTAGAAAAAAGAAGACGATGCACAAGAAAAGTTAGAAATTATTTCAGAAATAACAGAGAACTAGAAATAACCATCCTTGATATGAGGGTTAAAGCAGAGGAAACACAAGAAGCAAACCCAACAGAGAGTAACAAGAAAAGTAGAAGGGAGGCAGGGAATTCAAAGATCAAGGAGGAAAGGGAGTTTCTCTCTTACCCCAGGAAGAACGGCTATCACCCAGAAATACAATAACAAGTGCTGCAGAGGCTGTGGGGAAAAGGGAGCTTCTACACTGCTGGCGGGAGTGTGGATTAGTGCAAGCACTGTGGAAGTCAGTATGGTGAGTCCTCAAAAACCCAAAATAGAAATTCAGTTTGACTTAGCCATTCCCCTTCCAGATACCTTCCCCCTGAAGTTGAAGACCTCATGTTATAGTGATCCTGCATACCCATGTCTATAGCAGCACAATTCATAATAGGTAAATCTTGGAAGCAGCCTGTAAGCCCATGAACAGATGCATGGATGAAGAAAACGTGGTATTCGCACAAAATGGAGTACTACTCTGCCATAAAGAAGGATAAACTACCGGCCGAATGTGGTGGCGCATGCTTGTCATCCCAGCACTCGGGAGCCTGAGGCAGGAGGGTTATTGGGAGTTCAAGACCAGCCTGGGCTACAAAGTGAGCTCAAGGCTAGCCTGAACTGCACAGTGAGACCTTGTCTCAAAAAGACCAAAAACAAAAAGAAAAGAAAGAAAAAAAAAGGATAAACTTGTGTCATGTCATCTGTAGGAAAATGGATACAGCTTGAGACCATAACTTTAAGGGAAAGAAAACAGATACACAAACTTCAAACTCACATGGCTTCTCTTATATGAGAAATCCAAAATATAAGTAACTTAAAGAGCAAAACAAAAGAGAGATAATAGAAAAACAGGGAGATAGATGTTTGGCAAATGGACAGAGGAGGCTTAGAGGTGGATGGAGGTTGAAGAGAGAGGAAGGCAAGAGGGAATTACAACACCCAGGATGTGTGATGCACGAGGACCAGCTCCCTGTGATGAATGTGATGGCTAGGTACTACAAACAAGCACTGATAAAAAACAGAAGGGACAAAGAGAAACATAAACATGTCATAAACATAAACAAGAGTGTGAAGAACAGCAAAGACAAAGAAGATCCACCCGGTGACAGTGGGATCCCTGCAGAGGAGCCCACGGGGAGGGTGAGGTGTCAGAATCTAAAGGTGCGGTACATACTGAAAGCCAACAGCTGAGGCTACAGACCCACCATGACCAGCATGAATACACAGTCTGGTAAAATTAGGAAGACTCTAAAGAAAAATAAAATAAACCTTGAGTACCTAAAGAGAAGCTGCCTCTCAAGAATACTCAGTAATCATCAGACATCAACAGCAAGGCTTTATGTCAGAAGAGCAGCTCTTCAAGGTCCTCAGGGAAAGAAGTGGACCCCTTCCGTGCATCTGGGAGCTGGGGATGGGACCCAGAGCCCCAAGCACATGGGCCAGCGCTGAGCAGAGCCACCCCTCCAGCCAGGTGTGTGCGTTCCTACAGCACAGGGGCACAAGGCTGGCTAATGTTATTTCCTTGATCTCTAAGAAGCTAGCAGAAAATGAGTTTCAGGTGGTCGAACATCTGCAAAGAGCACCAATGAGGATGGAGGTGAGGGTTAGAGACCCTCTCCACGGTGCCAGTTATCGGGGACCCCTGCGGTGAGTCCTGTCTCCTGCCAAGCGTTGCAGGGTACAAGCAAGGGACAAAACAGTACAGCGGGGATCTGGGGTGACCAGCTGTTCTGGGGAACAAAAGGCCATGAGGCAGCCAGAACCCTGGTATTTGTGCATTACAGGGAGTCAAGGTCAGTGGGTGAAGGGGGTGGGTGTTCCGGGAACAGTAATGGCCTAGAAAGAACAAAGCATTCCTGCGAGGACAGATGGGGGCAGGGAGGAAGCTGAAGCTTCCCCAGATGCCTTATCTCTCCAGCCAGTCTCACCTTGCCCTGGGAGCGCCACAGCCTTCACTAGCCCTAGGCTTCCAGCTGCCACTAGGGAAGATCGAGGAGTTTCCTCCATCCAGTCTGGCTCAAGGGCAGGACAAGAGCAAGCAAGGACCTCCCCTAGATCCATTTATAATTCACGGTCCCCAGCAGGTGAGAATTGGATATGCAGTTATTTGAAAAACTAAGGTGAGAATTTGAAAGGGGGGGTTGTTGTGTGGGAGGACTATGTTCTCTGATGTTTGTTTTGAGATGAGGTCTTGCTATTTACTTTAGCTTGGCCTTGGCCTTGAACCCATTATGTAGCCCAGGCTGGCCTTGAACTCACGGTAATCCTCCTGGCTCAGCCTCCCAAGTGCTGGATTACAGAAATGCATCACCACTCAGCCTTATTCAATGTCTTTAACCATCATAACCTGGCAGTGTTTGCGTTGTTGTCCTGAGACTAGAATGGGGAGCAAGCTGGTGGGTGGTTGTGGATGTTTCCCGTCTAGTGTCCCCTATGTCTTCGAGGAACGGGATTCCCGGTGTGGAGGGAAGGAGACACAGGTGGGACCCAGAAGTAGTTAATAAAAACCCTGTTATTCTCAACCGGAGCAGGACATTCTCTGTAAGCCCAAGATGGACAGATGATGACTATCTTTTTGTTTTTCTCTGGTGATCGCAGGATACTGTGGACTGGGTCAGTTTTGTTTTGTTTGTGGTACTGGGAATCAAATTCAGGACCTTGCTTCTTGCCAGGCAGGCGCTGTGCTGCTGAACTCTCTCCCAGCCCTTCAGGTCAGTTTTAAAGGAAAGATGTTTACATTGGTTCACAGCCCTGGGCCAGGCTGAAGTGCTCTGAGGGGTGGCAGCTTTCCTGCTGACAGAGTCCCAAGATGGCATCACCGGGCGAGACAAGGAGCCTGCGTGCGGCTCTCTGACCGCTCCCTTCCTTCCTTTCTTTTTTCCTTTTTCAGACAGGGTCTTATTCTGTAATTCAGGCTAATCTTAAATTCACTTTGCAGCGCAGGCTGGCCTTGAGCTCACAGCGATCCTCCTGCCGCAGCCTCCTGAGTGCTGGGATTACAGGCGTGCGCCACCACTCTCGCTTCCTTCCTTTCTTTTAAGGCCACCGGTTTTCACTGGTGGGGGCTGAATCTGAGCTGAGGAGATAAACACTGGGGGCTGCCAGTGGCCTGGACCTTGCGTACTGTCTCGAGGCCAGAGAATGGGACCACAGCTGCCTTTGTAATGAATTTTCAGGAGCTCAGAGAAAACCCAGATACCCAGCAATGCTCTCCCTCACGCAGCCGGCTGATGGCGGACTCAGTGCTCCAGCCCCGGGTGACTGGATCCCCGCAGATGTGTTAGCGGGAATCCTGGCTCCCTGACTGAGCCCAGCACGCGAGGCTGTGCGAGTCCTGAGACCTCCATCTGGACTCTTCCAGCCTTAGCCTTGCAGGTGGCAGCAGGCTGGAAGCAGAGCCGAGGGCAGGGACTGTGAGCCAGCTGGAACCTGGGAGTGGGGAGCTGGCCGTGGGGAACTGCTGCACTGGGGGTGTGGGGTCTTGTTTAGTTCTGTTCATAGTTACACACAAGTAGCACAATGAGCTAAATAGGTTAACAGATCCAGCAGTTTCAAGAGATAAAAATGGGGCAGAGGGGGCTGGGGATATAGCTCAGTGGAATAAGCGCCTGCCTAACAAGCGCAAGGTCCTGAGTTCGATCCCCAGTACCGCCAAAAAAGAAAAAAAAAATGGGGCAGAGACTCATGGAAACAAAAAAACTGCCTTCAGCTCCCTCTAAGAGCACCAAGGTTGAAATGGATTCTTTAGGTGTTTACCTCTGTGTCTCATCTCCATGGACTTCTCAGTCCCCTGCATTCTGCAGCTGATCCAACTCCAGGGTTCGTCGTCAGGGCGGATGACCAACAGGCATCCCAGCCGTAGCTGGTCCTCAACAGGTGTCCTGGCGGTGATGGCCTGGCCCTTTCTCATACAGTGTTTTCCTAGCAGCTTTGCCTGGAGCGAGCTGAAACACTGGAGCCAATTCCTGAGCAAGGTGTACCTTAAATCCTGTCTGAGATCCTGCCCTTTTGCAGACTTATGGCTTTGCCTCCTAAAGTGTGTGTGGTCCGTGACTTGAGCGACCGGAAGGTGGTCCTGGGAACCCTACTGTGGTGAACTGACAGCTGGTGGTCAACTTATAGCACCCAGCTGAGCAGAACTAGCATGGTGCTGGGTGTGGGAGGCCCACCTGGGGGTTGTTGCTGGCAGCATAAAAGGCAGAACTGGAGGAGGAGAAATGGAGGCCGTTGGGTGGTGGTAGAAGCTGTAGGGAGCTGTTGGCTTTCCTGGAGGACCTTGTCATGCTGGCTTTCCTGATGAACTCGGCTGTTATTGTCCGAGGAGCTCGGGACTTTGTTGGCACTGAGAATGGCTTCCATTCACTACGGGCGCTCTGGTCCTCACTCTGAGCATCGCCTCCTGGCTTCAGAGGGGAAGATAGTGCGCTGCTCAGTCTCCTGGAGGAGCTTGTCGCATTGGCTCTCCTGAAGGGAACTCAGCTGTCCTCACTGTCAGAGGAGCTCGGGGCCTCACTCTCCCTGAGGGTGGCTGTGATATTTTCGGGAGAGCTCTGGTTCTTACTTTGAGCATCACTTCCTGGCTCCAGTGTAGATCCCTCAGCCTGCTGGTACAGATCCTTCATCCTGCTGGCACAGACTTTCTAGATTCCACCACTGACCTTTTGCCTTCCCAGTGCAGCTCCATGAAACAGGCCTGCATGAGATATTGTTATGGGCTCTGGGCCGCCAGCTGGACTCATGCAGGACATTGCTGTGGGATCCAGGCCCTCGGCTGGATTCTTTGGTCTTTAGTGTGTGGACAGATTTCCTGCACTCCTTTCTATAACATTCTTTGGATGTCTAGTAAAAGTAATCTTAAATATGTGTCCCATACTGTACTGTTTCTTCTTGCAAAACCCTGAACTATGACATCTCAAGCAAAGAAGGGACTCAGGGCCTGGAGCAAGGGCAAAGTGCTCCCACAGCTGTTTCGCATTCCATTAGTGCAGAGTCTTCCAGGAGAAACAGTTTCAGGTTTGACATGCAAACCCTTTCAGAGAAGGAAGGCGGCCCAACTGGAGCTGCTAGTGACCATGGGTCCTTCCCCGGATGAATGTTAATGGCGAGAAGAGCATGAGGTCCCACCAGCCAGGGCATCTGCTTTGTCTCCCTGAGCCTGTGTGTCCATGTTCCTTCCTGCCCTCCCCAATTTGGAAGGGACTAGAGACCAGTGTTGTCCTTGTGAAGGCAGTTTGGTGACAGCCACTAGCATAGCCTTCTCAACCACGTTATGCCATGCAGATGTATGTGTGCCTGCTTGTGTGTAATCTTATGTAAGCACTCTTATTACATATCTTATCAATTGTACAAATAACCATCCAGGATTTTATTTGTTTTTGTTTGTATTGTTTTTCTGAGGCAGGGTCTTGCTATGTAGTTGAGGCTGGGCTTGCACTCACCATGTGTCCCAGGATCATGGCATTCCTCCTGCCTCGGCCTCCTGAATGCTGGGATTACAAGTGTGTGCCACCACACCTGGATAATTGTCCATGCTTTAAAATGTCACCGTCCCTGCTTGCCATACGATCCCTTGAGGTTCCATTGGCCCGCCTCTTTTTCATGGCCGCTGCCTGGGTCCCTGGGTACTCCATGTGACCCGCTCGGGGTGCGGGCCCTCATCATGCACTTTCCCCCAAGCTCTTTTGCAGGTAGCTTGAAAGAATGTATCTGGATTGTTCAAACCCTGAGGTGGGGTGGGAGGCTGGGATTCACTTCTGGTCACTCTAGGCAGCACCTGGGAGCGGTCCTTGCCCAAGTCTGTGACCACCTCTCTCGCTCTGGCTTTTGTCAAGCCTTACACTGTGGTCAGCAACTCACACAGGAGCTGTGCGTTGCTGGCCACAGCCTTGTTCTCTCGGGAGCCGCATCTTCCTTTCATTTTCTAGCTGTCATTGCTAATATAAGGAAAGCACAAGTTTGCAGTACTTTTCTCCCAGCCAGTCTCAGTGGAAATTACCTTGTTAATTTTAAGGGTTTTTTTTTCTTTTCAGTCAACTTTAATTCACTTACCGGAAAGGTGATTGTATTATCAGTTAGAAAGCTGACTCAACACATATCACCTTTGATCTACCTCCAATTTAATGAGAAGACCCTTTTGGTTTAATGAATTTGTTAGGTTTTTTTACTCTGTTAAGGGAATACCCTTTAATTACCGGGATCTTGTTTTGTTTTTGGTCTTTTTGAGGCAGGGTCTCACTATGCAGTTCAGGCTGGCCTTGAGCTCACTTTGTAGCCCAGGCTGGTCTTGAACTCGAAAAGATTCTCCTGCCTTGGCCTCCTCAGTGCTGGGATTACAGACGTGCTCCACCACGCCTAGCTCAATTACTATTTTACTGTGGATTTTTAAAGTTTAGCAGACAATGCTGGGTTTTACCTGCTAAAGATCTGTAGCCAGGTGCTACTGAGCTTGTGGAGCACAAACGGCCACGCGCATGAGGATGAAACTGGTATTGGCACACCGAACTGACAGCCGTGGTCAGAGAGGAGCACATCTGTTAGGTGGATCCTCCAAGAAGCTAAGAGCCGCATTCGTAGGTTGTGGAAGTGAGCGAAAGAAACTAGACGAAAGAAACAACAGAAGAGACATTTCCCGCACTGGAGGAAGACTTTATCTTCAAGTTGAGAGGAACCACTGAGTGCTGATTAAAAATAAAATAAAATTTAAAACATTAAAACGGGAGTCTCATCTAGACCGCCCTCCCTTCATCCTGGAGCAAAGCTTCGGAGGATAGAATTTTTTTTTTTTTTAGATCCTTTAAATGGGAGAGAAAGTTTTCCAGGTGCTGGTTTTACACAGGTGTCAGGGTGTACAGCTAGCTGTCCCCCAGGGTGGGCCTTGGGAGGCGAGTGGATCATGGGCGTGGACACTCTGCGGGTGAGCTCAGAGCTAAACCGGCTGTTGGGAGGGGCAGCGTGGCTGGAGGAGGCGGTCCTAGGGGCGTGGCCTGGGAGGGTCTGTCTCGCGCCCGTTCCTGGCTTCTTGCTCTGTTTTCTGCGTGCTGCTTGGTGAGCAGCTCTCTGGCCGCAGGCCCTTCTGGGACGCTGTCCACCTTGAAGCCACTGGACAATGAACTGAAAGCTGAGTCAAAATAAACCTCTCCTCCATTTTTGGTGGGTGTCCAATACTTTGTGACAGTAACAAGAAAAGTGACTAAGACAGCAGGGCTCCCTCATCAACTCGCTGACTTGGGCTTCTGCCTCCGCTCACTGTGTCTGCTGTCCCATGGGAGCGCTCGGACCTTCCCCTACCACCGTGGCCGCTCTGGCCTCTCTGCAGCATCGGGCTGCGCCTTTATTCATCAGGCTCCTGGCGCTCTCTTTGCTCCTGGTATACAAGGATTCTTCCTTGTTTCGCCACATGCTAGCATGATGATGATGACGATCATTATTTTGTCTTTTGGAGGCAGGGTCTCGCCATGCAGTTCAGGCTGGCCTTGCGCTTACTTTGTAGCCCAGACTGGCCTTGAACTCTCAACGACCCTCCTGATCCTCCTGCCTCAGACTCCCAAGTGCTGGGATTACGGACTTGGGCCACCACACCCAGCTCACATTTCATTGTACTCTAGCCCAGCATCTCTGCCTGTGTTTGTAGCAGCAGAGGTCTTCAGTAGTTCTGCCCATCACGCGTTTAAACACAGAAGTTCCTTCAAAGGTTGAAAGGGTGAGAGAAGCCAGGCACGGTGGCACACACCAGCAATCTCAGCACTCTGAGACCACAAATTCGAGCTTGGTCTGGGCAAGTTAGCCTGTGAAGGAGACTCTTTCAAAATTAAAAAGGTTCTGGGGTGTAGCTCAAAGGTCCTGGGGTCAGCCCCCAGTATAACACACACACACACACACACACACACACACACACACACACACACACAGTTGTAGGTTGAGAGGATAGTTTTGCAGCTAAAGCTGTTGGCATGTTGAGGAACTGGGTGGGACCAGGCAGGGAGAGGGGGCTGCCACACAGTAGTAGTGGAGCCTCAGCCCATCCTGTGGATGCTCAGGAGCTGGGGTGGCCCTTCGGAGTTCCCCACACTGCCATGTAAGCAGGGAGGGCGAGGGGCTTTGGAAGCTCGCTGTACTTGAGATTTATTGTCTGGGAGGAGGAGGTGCCATGTGGTCCACCCCAGGGTGGCTTGGAGGCAGGAGCCAGGGGTCACATGAGCCAGCTGGAGTGCAGTTCACCACCCCTGTGGGCACAGTCCCCAAGCCTTCAAAGGCACCCTGTGCACAGAGAGCAACAGCACCACACGGGGTGACCGCTGTCTGGCTAACCCGTCCTAGCCTTTGCCTCCTGTGCAGATGTGGCTGCTGGGCACTGGGTCTTCTGCTGCTGGTAGCCCTGGGGTCAGCTCTTCCCGAGCTGGGCCCTAGACATTGCGAGTATCCATGCTCCTGTGCATTGGTGCCTGAGAGCCCTAATGCTGATTATTATAAAGTAATATTCCAGGGAGCTATAGGAATAAAACTGCCCCAAATATCCTTGCCCAGATCTTGTAAAATGGAAATACCTTGTCATTTCTCTGGAGCAAACACCCAGGAAAGGAATTGTTGGATCCAAGGGCAGGTGTACCAAGGCGGACAGAGGTGGACTTTTGGAGAGTGAGTAACAGACAGTGTCCGAACTCCGAAGCACGGACTGGCAGGTGGGGAGTCCAAGGGTGTTCTCTCCCATTGGTGTTTGCCTTCTGTCTTTTCTTTCTCTTCCTTCCTTCTTTTTTCCCAGTACTGGGGATTAAGCCAGGACCTCACACATGCTAGGCGGGTTCTGTACTACAGACCTACATCCCAGTGGCATCTGCCATTCTTACACAAAATTCTGCATAAGCAGGTTCATATGAGTCCTCAAGGCCTCCATTCAGCTGAAGGAAGACTCACCCCTATAGAAGTTGGGAGGCAGACTTTAAATCCACCTGTGCCACCTACTAGCTGTGTGATCTTGAGTAAGTTACTTAACCTCTCTGTACCCGAGCTTTGTCATTTGCAAAATAGGGCTCCTAACAGCACCAACTGGCTTCCAGCTTGCAGAATTTCCCTGGCTCCCAGGTGCCCACCAGGAAAAGCCCTGGCTTCTTGGTAGAGGAGGACTGCTTCCTGAGCTCCCCGTGGCTGCCCCGGTCATAGTGTCCACCATCATCTGTGCTGGACACGTCCTCACATGTGACCCCATTCAGTTCGCACCCAAGATTTCCAAGGCAGTGTTATTATCTCTGCTGACAGGTGAGGAAACGGAAGTTAGACGGCTAAGGAACTTGCCTGAAGCATCGCTGGGACATGGCAGGGTCAGAGCCAGCACCCCCCATGTCTACAGGAGGCCACGGTCCTTCCTTCTCAACCTGCCCCCACCACCAGTCTCCAGTCCAAACCAAGCCTGTGGCAATATCCAGAACCTTCAATGAGGGTTCAGACCCCAGTCTCTTTGTCCATAAACTGTTCTCCTCATTGAGGCATTCAGAAAATTCTGAATGAACTTGGGAAAATTCTGATGAACCTGGGGAAAGCAAGGTGGGTGTGGGTGTGGGGTGGAGGGTAGGCAGGAGGGTGGAAGCAATCTGCGAGGTGTGGGACTAGTGGCTGTGCACACACCCCGAGGCCTCCTTCTCCTGAAGTTGGAGCTGTGGCTTTTAACTTGGTATCCTGACGCCAAAGCTGTGGTTTCCATGTTTCAGGCTGAGATTGAAAAATGCACACGGCATGTTTACATCCAGTATTCTCAAAATCGGCTTTGTGGGGAAGGGAGCAGCCATCACAGTGACGTGTCATTGCCAGCCTGTCCATGACTGCTGATCTGTGCATCTTTTGTTTCTTTCCCTACAAATCATTTCCCTTAGACAAGTGTGACGGAAACCAGGTCAGGCCAAGGAGATTCGTAATCCTCAGTGGGAATGGCTCCTTATCTCCTTGTCAGCAGCCTAGGGACGCAATGGAGGGATTCTGCCACCAAAGGAAGATTTTCACAGGGGATGACAATGTGCTGCTGTGCCCAGACCCCTGGTCTTGCCCTGCTGAGTTCCACTGCAAACGTTAGTGCTCTGACTCTCCTGTTTCACATCCGATTCCTGCCCTGTCCTTGGGTTTGGCTTCCCCAAAGCGTGTCCCTCTCGCTAGTCAAGAGTGAAAAGATGGTCTCAAGAGTTCACAAGTTTGATCGTTTACCCCAACTGCTGTTATTATTATTTGACCTTCTTCCAGACTGGAGCACCCAGACTGGGCTTCTAGTCTCCTTCTCGAAGGCTGCAGAATTTAATCCAAGCCTCTTTCCTTCCTTCATGACCAAGACGCACATTAGCACAGGCAGAAGAGCTTTCAGTCTCCAAGGGCTGAGTGCAACTCTTCCAGACAGATTCTCGGGCACCTGTAGGGACAGACCTTCCGCTCGTGACTTGGACAGCGCCAGCTGCCTCCAGCAGCGCCAGCGTGCGTGTGAGCTGCGGGCAGCAGGGCAGGTTGCAGTTGTAGCTCTGCCCTCCACTGTTGGGTAATGTCAACCGTGCACACATCTCCCCCAGTCCCGAAGGTGAACGCTGACGATGCTGACTGTGAAAAAGGTGTTGGAGAGCAGAGGTGGACTGAAAGCACCCAGCACACAGCTGTCCCCTGGCAAACAGGTAAGAAAGGGTAGCTCCTTATGCAGTGACCAGTTAAGGTGGGGAACGGCTATGTTCTGCTTAGTAAGTATTTGTCCTGGTATGAACTGTGACACCCCCAAAGCCAAAGAGAAGGCAAAAGCAGGGTGCACATTTTGGCCTGTTTTACATAGTATTTCCCCTCCACAGGCCTCACCATTTTATTTTATGCAGTTCAGTCTGGCCTTGAGCTCACTTTGTTACCCAGGCTGGTCTCGAACTGGCAGCGATCCTCCTGCCTCATCCTCCCAAGTGCTGGGATTATAGGTGTGCGCCACTGTGCTCGGAGAGCCTCACCATTTTAAACACACTGAGTCTGGTCTTAACTGCTGAGTTATAAATAAAACACGTGATTTATAGGAGAAAAACATGTGGGGTTGGATATGAGAAAAGGCACAGATGTAATCGAACCATTAAAATCAGGATGAGGAACAATTACCGGGAAGATCATAGTGGAGCTGAAGGAGTCTTACCGCCAGTGACATCGCAGCGGTCGTGAGTCATAACACGGTGAAGGTGTCAGTCCCTTGACTGTGGCTGTCCTGGTGTACACAGCCCACTGAGCTGCCAGTTAAGTAAAAAGTGAAGCATCTGTAACTAAGTCCAGCATGAGATCCTGGATGATGATCAGAGATGCCCATTGCTAGGATCTGAGTCAGTACCCCTGAGGCCTGCATGGCCATGGCTTCATGTCCAGGGTGGTGTCATGACAAGGTAGTGCCTAGTGCCAGGTCTTCAGAGCATTGGGGTGCATTATCAAAAGAGGTAGGAGACCTCAGCCCCTCCCCTGTGGCTTGGCCTGGCCTCACCCTCCCACATGACCTGCTGCTCCTCCCACCCCCAGCCTAAAAGCAGCAGGGACCACCGGATTACTGGCCAGAAGCTCCTGACCTGAGCACCACAATAAACTGTTCCTCCTTGTGGTAGTCGGGGTTTGCGAGGGAAACCACTTAATACAGGACATATAATTTGCAGGATTGTTTCATAGTAGTCACCCAAACAGTCAAGTACAAAGAGTACAGGAAATCTATCCACACATTAGAGACCCAAAGAATCCAGCTGAGGGGCTGCTTCCCAAGACAATGTCCTGCATGAGTCCAGCTGGAGACTGAGAGCCCACAACAATGTCTCATGAAGGCCTGTTTCACAGATCTGTGCTGGGAAGGCCCAGAGGTCAGTGGAAGCTAGAAAGTCTGTGCCAGCAGGATGAAGGATCTGTGCCAGCCGGCTGAGGGATCTGCACTGGAGCCAGGAAGCAACACTCAAAGTAAGGACCAGAGCTCCCCCGAAAGGTACCACAGCCATCCTCAGGGAGAATGAGGTCCCGAGCTCCTCTGATGATGAGAACAGCTGAGTTCATATCAGGAAAGCCAGTGGGACAAGCCCCACCCCCAGGAGAACCAAGAGCACCCTAACAGCACAGCATCTCTTTGTCTTCTGCACATCTCCTTTGTATTTTGTTGGCAAGGGTCCTCCGTTGGGCCTCCACACCCAGCACCGCCCTGACTCAGTTCAGCGGGAATTACAGCTTTACTACCACTTGTCAATCCACCACACTCCTGCTAAGCTGACGACGTCAGGTGTTTTGTTTTAGTAACAGAAGGCTGCCTAAGACAAGCATGTTACTGGTTTATATATTTACTACTTTTATTACTACTTTTTTTTTAGTTTTTATTTTTATTGGTATAAGTTTGCTGTATATAATGATCACATTAATCCTGAGGAGATGGTACATGTGCCTAACACATCTTTTTTTTTTTTTTTGAGACAGGGTCTTGCTCTGCAGTTCAGGCTGGTCTTGAGCTCACTTTGTAGCCCAGGCTGGTCTCAAGCTCACAGTGATCCTCCTGCCTCAGCCTCTGGAGTGCTGGGGTCACAGGCATGTGCCACTACGCCTGCCTGCCTCACACATCTTAATTCCTTCTTTTCATTCTTTCCCTTCCCTTCCCTCCTCTTCTTCTATGGTCCTCTATGGTCCTCTAAGGTCCACTTCACTTTTGCAAGAGATCTGTCTCGTTGCTTGCTATTATCTGTCTTTTATTTTGCTCTTAAATTTATTTATACTTTGGGTTCCTCACATAAGAGAAACCACGAGATATTTAAGCTTGTGTTTCTGATTTATTTCACTTACTGTTAATGGCCACAACGCGTGCCCATTTCTCTCTCTTTTAGAGCGTGTTCCTGCTTGTAGATGAAAAGTTACTGTAAACAATCTACTGGGTTACACTGGCAGCAGCCGTGGACCTCCCGTGTTTACTGTGTCTCAACTGCATCCAGAGGCCATGTCAGGTGACACACACCATCTGGGGCATGCTTAAGCACACACTGACATATTTGCACAACCAGGAGCTCAAGTCAGAATGCAACCCCACCACTAAGCGACATGTGACTGTCTTTGAAGACAGCACCCCCAGTTTAGTCATGTCTGCATCTGGATGAGCCAGGATGCTTCTCTGTCCAAGGCTGTGGGTGTTGGGCATAGGGTTCCTAGGGTGGGAGGTGGCCTCTGGGACCCCGCCCTGAGAACTGGGTGGTTCCTCTTCCCCCAAAGCCTGTAGAGGAGGTAGAGACATGGAGCCTTCCTGCGTCTGGGAGAGGAGCAGCCAAGTGCCCCTGGCTGAAAGGTCAGGAGGACACAAAGCCAGTCTCGGGGTCCCACCAGCAAACCCATGGCTGATTTGCCCCCGAGGAGTCCAAGGCCCCATTTCTGCAGGAGGAGGCAGTAGAGCCATACAGGGGGTGACCAGCTTTGGCACCTCATGCCTGGGCTGTGACACCCACCGCTGATCCTGTAACTGGAAAGTTCTCAGGGGACCCTGACACCTCGTCACCCCTAGCAGGACTCTCCTGCCCTGTGGCCTCTGAAACACCCATCCCAGAAAGCAGGGCATAGCAAGTGTGACATTCTGCGGAGAGGACCAAGACACCCGGGTCCTTCCAGTGTGCAGGCTGCTCAGAGGTGCAGGATGTGACAGTGATAGTAAGTATATTTGTAACACATCTTACAGATTGCTGTTTCGTGCACTACTTCCTTCAGGTTTTGTTTGTTTGTTTGTTTGTTTGTTTGTGAAAGGGTCCCACTACTAAATAGCACTTGCTGGCCCACCCTGGGTTCCCCACACAGGTCACAGACGCCCATACCATACTGTTCTATGAAAATAGGTACTTTAGCATAATAGTAGCTGGCAGAGCATCTCCACAGCTGTGCTGGGGGAATCCAGGAAGCAATCTGTGGGTTCACCCACTTGGTACAACAGACGGCAAGGTGTGTACATGTGTCAAAGTGTAAATGGGTGAGTTTTACCTATGTCATGTACCACGTTACATTTTTGTGTACTTATAATTTGTTTTGTTAAATGTTTCCTTTTGAGTTTTCACATGGAATTAGCCCAGTTCAGTACAATATCGCATGAAAATCTGCTTTTGCAACTTTGGACGGAGGCTGACGGTGAACCACCAGGTGACGCGGCTGCCATGACGACATGGATCATGTAAATCAGAGAAGGTGGTCAGCAAGAGACGACAGAGAGAGAGGTACAGAACAAAGAGCTTGATTCAGACAGGAATGTGAGGGACCCCAGCCCTGTCCTTTCTATCAAAAACATTAACAAGGGATTATGTCCACCTGCCCCCCTCTCACTGCCATGCTTATGTTCAACCACACGGAGCTATGGAAAATGTTTCTTAAGTTTGGATTCTGGGAACACAGCTGACAGCCACGATATGTTATCAACGGGCAGAGGCTTTCTGTCCCCCATGCCCTCTCTCCCTTGCTGTTACCTGCCCTGCCCTGCAACCCTCAGGCCCTCCCTTTGCGCTGCTTCATTCAAATAGCCGGCCGGGTTAAATGGTGAGGCTTCAACCCAGCCAGTGGGGGGAAACGCCAGCGGCTTCTCACACGTTAGGGATGAAAGGAGTGTGTGGCAGTCCCCTGTGCATGCTACCTCGCGGTGGAGTGTGCTCCCGCCCTTCTGGGGAGGTAGAAACTCGCCTTGTCAAGATTTCTTGATGTCTGAATGCTTTATTATTTGTACCAACAAATTGAGTCTGGGACATATTTCCAACAGAGAGAAAACAGTAATGTGAACAAATACTTGACTGATCAAAATGCTACCACATGGCCATGTGTACCTGAATGACCCGGTGTTAGAACGAGGTGCTTGCCAGGGCTGAAGCCTATCAGATGGAGTGCCAGCACTGCAGTTCAGCGCTGGAAATTACATAACGGACAATATGCCACAAGACGTTTTGAAACACACGAATAATGAAATACAAATAAAACATTCTCTATGCATCAACAGTAATAAGCCTTCACAGTGGGACTTCATCATTCTGATTGTCAGAATCTAAGGGATTTATAGAGAAGCGACAGACGTGGCAGTGAGATTTTGGAACAATACAGACACTCAAGAGATTTGGGTTCTTGCAAAATTGCCTACAAATTGCCTATGTTTTGATGACAATGAGACCTGTCAAGAAAGAAAAAAAAAAAAAATCCAACAATTTGGCTGCTGTAGGCTCACTTTTTGAAAGCTTTGTTTCGAACTGTCAAGCAAGTTACACGGCATTTGAATGCATTACAATTGATATGCGTCATTTCGTGATTGTCAAAGGTTTCAGCAAAATATGCCAAGTAAACCTTCCAAATATGGTATAAAAAGACATGCCCTGGTCAATGTAAGGACGTTTCACACCTTGAATTCAGAAATTTATCCTGGAGTTCAGCTGCCAGGTCTTCATGCAGTTATGAACCATGTGACACTGTGAAAGACTTGTTTAACTTATTTCATAAAGCAGCCCACACGTCAAAACAGACATTTGGTTTACTGGTTACTCACCGATGTTACACTGGCTAAAGAACACCAGCAGAGGAACTGTTTCCAAGAACAAAGCTGAGATTCCTGAAAAAAATGTTGCAAGTTTACAACAGGAAAATGTACAGTACAATCTTTGGATTTCACAAAGACAAGAAACATTGGCCTCCTATATGTTGCAGAAAAACAAAGTAATAGTGATACTATCACCATTAGATCAGGATGCTAAGACTGATAGTGAAGCTGGGCAGGGTAATGCACGTCTGTAATCTCAGCTCTCGAGAGGCTGAGGGCAGGAGGATCGTGTGAGTTCAAGGTTAGCCTGTGCTATACAGTGAGTTCCAGGCTAGACTGAACTACATAACAAGACCCTGCTTCAAAACAAACCAACAAACAAAGACTGGTTGCGAATCTTCAACATAAGTGAAGCCAGAAACGTCACATTTTACAACAAAACAAAAGGCAGAGTAGATGTCATTGATGAGTTATGCAGCAACTATGATGTCACTTGAAACACAAAGCATTGGGAGCTGAGGATATAGCTCAGTGGAATAAGCGCCTGCCTAGCAAGCGCAGGGTCCTGAGTTCAATCCCCAGTACTGCAAAAAAAAAAAAAAAAAAACAAAGAAAATGTTTAAAAAAAAAAAAAGAAACACAAAGCATTGGCCAATGGTGTGTTTTACTGGATCCTAAACATATGTGGCATAAATAATTTAATAGTTTACAAAGAAAATAACAAGCACAAAATATGAGGGAGGGCCAGGGATGCAGCTCAGTGGCACAAGGGCCTACCTGGTAAGTGCAGGGTGCTGAGTTCAATTCCTGGTACCAAAAAAAAATATCAGGGAGAAATTTTCTTAGAGGATTGAGACTGGAATTGATAAATGATCAATGACAACAGAGGAAGAACAGTACATATCTTCCCAAAGAACTCCTCAAAAAGTTCTGGAGCAGACCAGTGAACAGGCAGGTGAAACATCACAAGATCCTCCTAACAAACCAGCAAGACCAGTGAGATGCCAAGTATATCCCACCAAAGAAGACGGAGGCAAAGCACATGTGCTGTCAGTGTATGTGACACTTGTGTGTAACATATTGTTGTCATGTGTGAACACGACCTTAGATGAGATCACTGAAATAAAGAGTATTTCTGTGGTAGAGGTTCGTTTGCATTTTCACTGTAGCTCACATGGGAATCCATTCTGCGGTTATCTTTTAGATCTCGTCAGCAGGTAAACAGTTGATGTTGAAAATGTTGGTGTTCATTCTAAATACTCATTACACTTTAAACATTTAATATTTTATCTGATTGATATTTTATTTTCCTGTTAAGTGCACATGTTAATATAATAAAACTTGTAAAATTAAAATTAATAACTCTTCAATAGAAATACTCCTAGTGGTGCACCCCTGTAATCCCAGCACTCGGGAGGCTGAGGCAGGAGGATCGTGGTGAGTTTGAGACCAGCCTGGGCTACTGTTATGGTTGATACATTGTGTCAACTTGGGGAATCTGGAGGTTTATGAGTGATTCAGCAGGAAACTGGAGTGCTTACTTTGTAAACATCCTGAGCCTGCCTAAGAGGAGTGCATGGAGGCTGTGTGAGAGGCCCACGCCCCCTGGGTGGGGGTAGCTGTTTACAATGTAGGGAAGAAAAAGAGGCTGCTTGCAGCCATTCTTCCTTTTTGCTTGCGGTATTTGCTGTGCTCTGCTGCCATGAACAGTTTGCCCTCTGCCATGTGCCATTCTGCCTCAGAACCAGCCAAGTAAGGACTGAAACCTCCACAAACTGTAAGCTAAATAAACCTTTACTTCCTTCATTTTGGGTGTTGGGTATTTTGTCTCAGCAACGAGAGAAAAGTAACCAAGACAGCTACAAAGTGAGCTCAAGGCCAGACTGGACTGCATAGTGAGACCCTGTCTCAAAAAAAAAAAAGCAAAACCCAAAAACCTGAAAAATAAACGTGGGTTTTATACACCCACCATAATGTACCTTTCAAAAAATTTGCCATGATGCCCCCCCACACTTGCCACAATCATCCTGCCTCAGCCTCCCAAGTGCTGGGATTGCAGGCATGCACCACCACACCCGATTTCTCCTTCCAGTCTTACAAAGGATCACATACAGTGGCTGCCTAGTGCCTAGCTGAGGGGGCCGGGCTGTAGCAGTGGGTGCTGGGCTGAGTGGGGCAGTGGGACCCAGGGTCTGGCTGGCTCTGGGAGCAGTGCTATGTGGGTATCTGGCAGACACCAGCAGCAGCATGAACAGTGGCTCTGGGTGGCTCTGGGGCTCTGTGCCCTTGAAAAAGTACCTCTTAGTTTCTGAATTCAGTATCTTTCTCCTAAAACAGAGCTCAAAGCAGAGGGCTGAGGCGCCTCTGGATCCTGCAGTGAGGATGCCATTGCACAGCCCTGCTCCTGCCTCCCAGGTCAGGGTCTGCCCTCCAGGGCCACTGGGGATACTGCACATGTCCTGTGCACACCCGGCCCCTGGGAAGCCACTCACAGCCAACATCTCCCTAAAAAGCCACTCTACCGGGTCGATGGTGTGTCATGGGGACTGGTAATTTCTGGCCCTGACTGGAGATGAGCCATGCTACCCTAATTAAAATTGACACTTGAAGCTCACAGGTATAACTGTGCCTTTGAATGCTGAATGTAAATTGCCTGTGATTTGCAGTTGGAGTGGGTCCTTTTGGCCCCTTACTGTGTGTAAGTTTCTTGTGACAACATTTGCAATTCATTTTTTTCTACTGAGAGCTCTTAAGGAACTTGTGGGGCTTGCAGCTTGGGTGGGTTTAGATTTAGGGACTGTGATGGTTGAGTGATTGTGTAATTTGAGAAGTTTAGTTAAGAGAAATTTAATTAAATCAGCTCAGCAATTCTATTCCCTAGGGTGCGGAGGACCCACCCTAGGGCAGCTCATCACCTGGATGGTACAGGGGAAAGTGGGAAGGACAGATCTGATTCTGTTCTTCAGAGGAGCTCTGGTCTTCACCTTCACCTTGGACGCCATCTCCTGGCTTCTGGCACAGATTCTTCGGCTTCTGGCATGGACTCTTCAGCCTTCCACCCAGACTCACTGGCCTCCTGAGGATTCACATGGAACACTGAAGTGAGCTCTAGACCTCGGACTGAAACCTTCGCTCTCCAGGGTGCAGCCTCCCTCTGCACTTTTCCTCATCTGACCCTGGCTGACCATCGTAAGCCGATCTTGTCATCTATGATACGTTTGTAAAGCCTGTGCTACATCTGTTTCGCCAGTAAAACACTGATCTACCAACCCTTGCTTTCAGTCATTGTCATAACTTTGTTTTCATCCGTCTAAGGCTGGTCAAATGGCAGGGCTGTCCTTGAAGACTGGACATCCTCTGGGGCTGTGGAGAGTGTGGTTTTCCCCTAGGGAGCTGGGAGATGGACGAGGGTCCAGTCCAGTTGAAATCTTGTTGTGCCGGACTCTGAGGTCTTGGACCTGAGACTCCTCGGCTGGAGCCATAGCGCTCACGTGAGTCTCATGAAAGTTCAACAGAAGCAGACCTCCCAGTAAACGAGAGGAACAGCCGTTGCCTGAAATCCTTTTATGGTGCAAGGTGAGATACACAGCTCCAGCAAGGCTGTGTCAGGGTGTGGCATGGACAATGAATGCACAGGGCAGTGGCGAGAGGGGCGTGGGTCCTCAAGGTGGCACTGGGTGGGGCCTCAGGACACAAGAGGCCCTGGGGTGGAGAGGAAGAGAATGAGCGCCAACTTGAGAGGCCGGGGCAAAGGCCCAAGGGGGACAGCTGAGAGCACATGTATCCACTTGCAAAGCCACCATACAGCAGTGCAGCAAAGCCAGCAGCATAAAGCAGCAGAACTTCATTCACACACAGGTCCGGGGGCCCTGGGTCTGAGATCAAGGTGTCAGCAGAACCATGCTCCCCCTGCAGGCTCAAAGTGGGGATTCCTCCTCCTCTCTTCCGGTTCCGGGGCACCCTGGGCCTTCCTCAGCTCCTGGGCACTCTGCATCCCCACACAGCCTCCTCTCTGTGTCTGTGCCTGTGTCTCTGTTTTTCCTTTTATTCAGACCCCAGTCCTGCTGGACTAGAGTTCGGCCTCATCATGAATGGAAAGAGACTGGAAGCGAGAGGTTCTGAGTTCGATTCCCAATATAAAAAAAAAAGTGAAAAGAGATACTAAGATTCAAAAAAATGAGGAAGAGGTAAGGGAAAACCAAAAGAAAGTGAGGTCTCTGTCCCCACCCTGTGGCCTGTCCTCCCAGCCCGGGTTACCTTCTGACACTGCCGTAGGAGTTTAGCCGCACATGAACCTAACCCGAGTCCTGCCTGTCAGAGTAAACTACCAACATACGCTTGATGGTTCTGAGTTTTGGTTTCTGTAGTCATTATTATTATTTTTTTCTTGCTCAGGTAACAAAAAAAAAACATCGCTGATGGACATGCCTAATCCCAGTCATTAGCGAGCTGTAGCCAGGCTTCCTTCAATTACAAAGGAGAAAGTTCTTTTCTTATAGAGGAAGAGTTATGGACTCAAGTTCCAGCTAATCCCCAGATAGTAACACTACCCAAGACCTCTGCTCTTCCTGAGCCTGTGGGACGGGCTTTGTGCGGAAACCAAAGTGTAGCCCTGCTCAGCCTGGCTCTTGCTGTGGCGGGTTGATGGCCAGGAGTGCTGCTGGAACAGAGGAGGATGAAGGGGTGGGGCCATGGAGCAGACAGCAGTGGGGCAGCTGGTGAACAGGAACTATGACTGGTGACTAAATGTCCCTACATAACATTTCCTACTTTCCCTGTTGCTGTTGTTTTGGTCTGAGACAGGGTCTTGTCATATAGTTCAGGCTGGCCTTGAACTCACTATGTAGCCCAGGCTGGTCTTGAACTCTTCAGTGATCCTCCTGCCTCAGCCTCTCCAGTGCTGGGATTACAGCTGTGCCCTACCACGCCTGGCTTCTTACTGTCTTCACTTATCTCTTCCCACTTCCTTGTTTTTCCTCTCCAGATTGTTCTAGGAAAAAAAATAATTTACACAGGAATAGCAAACAAACAAACAAAAAACATGATTAAATTAATTAAAAGGGAGAAGAACTACCAGGCGAGGTGGCACACACCTATAATCCCTGCACTTGGGAGGCTGAAGCAGGAAGATCGCCTTGAATTCAAGGCCAGCCTGGGCTACATAGTGAGTTCAAGTCCGGCCTAAACTATGTAGTGAGACCCTGTCTCAAAAAGAAGAAAAAGAAGTGACAAAAAAAAATTGAGTTTACTAGTTAGGACTTCTGCACTGCAAGAGACAGAAATTCAACTCTATGTGTTTTTTGTTTTTTTTTTTTGTACCCAGAATTGAACTCATGACCTCATGACCTCATGCTTGTCAGGCAAATGCTTGCCAGGCAGGTCCTTGCACCACTGAGCTATATCCCATCAGAGCTTGTCCCTAAGAGCTTGTCTTAGGGACCACTGGAGTCGAGGCTTTCATCTCTGTGTGCTGTGTTCTGTGTTCTCCCCAGTCCTCAGGTTCCAGGCCAGCTGTCCCTGGATTGGGAGCAGCTCCAGCCTGAACTCCCATGGCCACTGGATAAGAACCAAAGGAGCTCTGTCAATTCCAGCTAGAATCCCAGGGAAGGGCCCTGATTGGCTGCCCAGGGTGACCTGAGGGTGACTATGATAGGCTGAGCTGAGGACCATCAGCCCTGAGTCATGTTGAGGATGCAAGTACCCCTGGAAGGAAGGTAAAGCAATTAATGGACGTTGTGTGTGTGGCTGTGGCAAGCCAGGAATATATTTTGCTGTTGAGTAGCTCTGAGGCGCCACACTGCAGCCAGCCCACAAAGTACAAATAGCTCAGGGGCAACTACTCTCAGATTAAAGACCAAACCAGAATTTTTCTCTAAACTAAGCATGGTGGAGCATGCCTCTAATCCCTGCACTTGGGAGGCTGAGGCAGGAGGCTCACCCAGCCTGGGATACATAAGTGAGTCCAAAGCTAGCCTGAACAACATAGTGAGCACAACCCTCTCTCAAAAAAAAAAACAACAGAGAAAGAATTTTCCTCTAGGAATTTTAGCGTGTGTCTTATATCTCAAGTGATCAAATTTCCAAGGTAGCAAAATGCTGGGGCTGATCAGATCCTCAGATACTTGTGGAGAATAAAGCAAGGAATAAAGAAAGACAAGAGATGAATTTTTACGATACAAGGGGACTGGGGGGAAGCTGCCTCTAGTGGAGTGCTCAAAAATCTCCACGGCTGGTCCACTTTCATTAGCAAGCGAGGAGCTCAGGGAGGGTTGTGTAGTATTTAAGGAACAGCAACTGCAGTAAATGGGGGACAAGCCCTTTGCCACATCCATATGCCTGCGTTAGCTTGTCCTCAGCAGACGTTATCTTGCCTCAGGAATGCTGTGGTTAGGCGCTTTCTCTGGGAGGCTTTTTCTGGGCGTGAATACGTGTAGCTTTCCACGTATTTCTCCATGCCTAATGCAAGTCATGCTGGCCTTGCAGCCATGAGATCCCAGTCACATAGCCTGGTCCCCGGCATAGTGAAACATTATTTTGTATCACTTGGTCCTCATTGGCTCACAACCACGTAGCGCTGGTCTTAGTAAAATGAAGTATTCTCCGACAAGGTTTCAGACAGTCCTGGCAGGAACATGCCAGGTACAGACAGCAGTCTCCAAAGAGGTCTCCAGCCTTCTTCCAGGAGCCCTGTCCTAGGGCCTCTGTCTCCCTTACCCTCCTAAGCCCGCATATCAGGCAGCCTGTTCTCAAATCCTGCACAGGCCCTCTCCTGCCTCTATAACACTCCCTCTTCCCACCTTGTCCACGGTGATTGTGTCTACCGGCCTCCAGCACCTTCTCCTGTTGCTCAGTAATCTAGAAGCTGCTCTAGAAAAACTCCTGAGATCAACCCTTCCTATAAAACCAACAAACTCACCTGCACACCTGACACAACATCTCTCTGCAGGGAAGATCCCTTGCAAACACATAAATAATCCAAACAGCAAACAGGATCTGCAGAAGATGGAAAGGGAAGTGCTGGCGAACGCCCACCCCCACATTTCCCAGCGAGGGATCCTGAGTGGGAGATGGGGGAGGGGGAGGAGGGAGAGAGAGATTGATTGATTGATTTAAATGGCCCGTGAAATTGTGGGGTTAGCAAGTCTGAAATCTGCAGGCTGGAAATTCAGCCATGAATGCAGTTGTAGTTTTGATCCCAGGGGATCTATAAAGACGGAGTGGGTTTTTCTTTGGGGGCACCTAGTCCTTCCTCTCAAGGCCTTTGGCTGATTGTACAACTCCTCCATGTTATAGCAAGATCTACCTCAGACTCCACAGATTTAAATGTTAATATCATCTAAAAAAAAGAAAAAAGAAAACACAGCTTTAAAGCAAATCTAGACCAGTGTCTGATCAATCAACGGGGCACCACAGTCTGGTCAACGTGAGATATAACTTTTTTTTTTTTTAAAGACGAGGTCTCACTATGCAGTTCAGGCTGTCCTTGAACTTACTAAGTAGCCCAGGCTGGCCTCAAACTTGTAGCAATCCTCCTGCTTCAGCCTCTTGAGTACTGGTATTATGGATGTGCACTACCATGCCCGGGAGACAAATAATCCCTTAAGTCATTTTGTGAGGTCACGTGGAAGAATCAGATAAAACAGGCTTAAACCCACCTCTGGGAGTTGTTAGCCTCATGACCTTGGACAAATGCCCCTGAGAAAGTCACTCAGCCATCTGAACCTTGTATTGTTGTGTGTGAGTGTAAGTGTATGTGTGTGTGTGCGTGCAAAATGGTTCCTGCAAGACTCAGTGAGCTCACACCCACAAACACGCTGTGAAACAGGAAGCACCACGTGCTTATGGTTTACACTGACAGTTTATCAAATGTTTCCCTATTTGTGTGTCCAACACGCAATAATTTCCAAGTCCTGGTGGGGGGCAGCACTATTGATTTGTCATGGATAGGATGAGCCTTGGAACCCTCTATCCATCAGAGACAAGTTCTGTTGATTCGTCACAACATATGCACTCAACAGATATTTATGGTCTGCGTGCAGGAAGAAAAGGCAGCAGTTTCTTCTACTGACCACAGAAGATCCGGGTGTCCATCTCAGGGACCCAGAGACAAGCAGGAGGGCATCATGGGCTGTGCTGACAACTCTGAGGAAGAGGCTTTAGGAACCACTCAGCTGTGTGCTTAGGACGAGACCCCCGAGGCTCAGAGAGGTGCATGCCTGCCCGTCCTGGCGGGACCAGGGACTGGCCTATTGCCCAGCGCGATTTCCGCTCCCAGTAAACAGGGCAAAAGCAACTAGGAAAATCTGTCTCTTCTCCTGCCTCACACCTTTTCCAAAACAAATACCAGATGGATCAAACATTTAAAAGTACGATTCTTTGCAAGTAAAAAAATAATGAAACTGTAAAGATGCAGAAATAAATACAGGGGATATTTTATAAAGAATTTTGAAGTAGGCGGTACATCTTGAAATATGACAGAAACCCAAGTAGCCATGAAAAGAAAATTAATGAA
Source organism: Dinomys branickii (assembly GCA_004027595.1). Taxonomy (NCBI): domain Eukaryota; kingdom Metazoa; phylum Chordata; class Mammalia; order Rodentia; family Dinomyidae; genus Dinomys; species Dinomys branickii. The sequence goes on from PVLD010006756.1 coordinate 51,391, forward strand.
ATAAACCAGATAATAAGTAAAGGTTGTGCATGGAAAAAAGGCATAAAATCAAGAGACAAATGATATACTGGAGAGAAACACAGACAAGCGCAGGCACTGATAAGGAGCTAATGTCCTCAACATACTCTGTGGAAAAGCTAGACAAGAACACCACCAGGGAGGGTGCAGGGTGACAGGCACGGTCACGTGTGGCCTGCAGACCAATTGGCCCCTGGGAAGACAGAGTGGCCTGCAGATGTCCCTAAGGGGCATGGCCCCTCTTCCAGCATTCCTGTGGCTATGCCGTGTCCTTCCGGGCGCTCCAGTTGCCCAGAGCGACTGTGCACAAGCTTCCTGGCCCAGGAAACAGGCTACATCTCAGTGGTAGGCAACTACGTACATAAACAAAATGTAATAAATAATAAGGCCAACAGTAAATTGTGTGACGCTTGTGCCTGGAACGCTACCCGGCTGTCCTCGGGAGGAAGCAGCTCTCAAAAGACCTGGTGCTGTCAGATGTGCAGCGGGGCAGAGGGAAAGCAGCAGAGGCTGCACCCTGAGCCCCCTCCTGTGTCAAGAGCGCCGTGGGGACTGTACCCCACCCCCCGCAGAAACCTTTGCATCCCTTCCCTCCACACCTCTTCTTCTCCCTAGCTGGTGGCATCGCTCTCTGGTCACAGAAAAATAGAGGCACTCAGGAAAAAGCCTGATCTCCCAGCCGCCTGGGACCAGGTCCTCTGGCTAAGCCTGGCGAGCTGTACCCCCCAAAGGCTGGCTACACCCGCTACAGCTCAGCCCTCTCCACTGCACCAGCACTGGCTCAGGTAACCCACTTTCCTCTTCCCCCATCAGCCCCGCCCTCTGGTGACTGTTTGGGATCCTGTCATTACACACAAACATGCTGGGGTGTCCCCCATCGCAAAAGGCAACATCCCTCTCCTGACCCCCACATCCCTCTGGGCCTGTCCTGCTTTCCCATTCCCTTGTTTGGTGAAGCTCCTAGACGCAAGTGTCTGCTGCATACTGCCTCCCCACCACCCTGCCCTTACATTCTGTTCTCCAGCTCCCGCAGGGCTCACCCCTCATACAGCCCTCAGATTTCTGCTCACATGTCCAGGGGATTCTCAAGCTGCGGCTGCCTAAGGTGAAACCAGAGCAGAAGCCCCGCCTCTCCCCTTCTCCACACGCCTGTCCACAGCCCCCATGGGCCAAACCTGGCCAGATACCAGTTGACAAAGCTCCTGCAGGACAGGAACTGCATCTACAAGCAGAAGCAAAAGCCACGCAAGTTTGCCCTCCTCCTGATGAACATGGGTGCTGTGGGCTGAGCGTCCACTGGTCTCTGAGGAGGGAGAGGTTAGATGACTGCTTTTCTAGAATTGCGTAGGTGAGCATCTGGGTGTGCGAATCGAGCCAGTCTCTTCACCCCGCAAAGAAGGATGGACCTAGGTCCTTTGGAGGCCCCCGGGCTCTTTGGAGCACTCCAAGAAAAACCTCCTCTCTGTGTCCTATCACAGGACACAAGAGTCAGCAGTAACTTTCTGGCCTCAGTCTTGAGCATGGTGAGCCCCAGGAGCCTGAGCCCCTGCTGATACAGACAGTGATTCCTGCATGCAACCCTCCCCTACACTCAGACATTTTTCAGTTACCTGAACAACCTTCTGCTTCCATCCTCAGAAGAGGCTGGGAACCCCTTGAGTCAAGAGTGAATAAGCTCTATAATGATAAGGAAATGTTCTTCTGTGTGGGCAAAAGAACCACAGACTTTGTAATTACACTTTATGTTTTGACCCAGAGTGTAAAAAGCTACAATGAGTGGGGACAGAAGCAAACAAGGCCTGGCCTTTTGCACAATGGCACTTTTGGGAGTGTCTGTCGTAATAATGTAAAGGGGCCTTATGCAAGCCCATGCTGTAGTCCCACTTGGAAGTTTCTCTCTTCACCACTCTCCCAAGAACTCATGGGATTCTTAAGAGTTATATTTAAGAACACTGTACAAAATACCTTCTGGCCCACATGGCATAAGGAGAGCTGTCAAAAACTGCTGTGCCCTTGAGAACCGCCCTGCATGCCCAGAGCCCTTGAACTGAGTGTCCCTATGGGCTTTGTTGGTGCACAAATGGGCAATAATTGAGCACAGAATGACGTGCTAAAGGACAGAGGTGGATGCTGGCAAGGTCATGGGGACCTTCTGGGAGGGATATGGCATCTGGTGTTGGTGCCTGTGCCTCTCCAATGGGGCTTGAGGTCGAGGGGGCTAAGCTTGCATCCACCTGAGAATCAGAGTTGCTACCTGCCACTTTGCTGTCCAGATGCTGCCCATGCCCAGGGCGCAGACAGCATGTAAATGTTTTCTCCTGGAGTTTTGTTAAAAGCCGTAACTGGCAGGCTAGAGCCTAGGACAAGATGTACAAAGAATGGTTTGGGGTGGGTGAGCCACAGCCTCAGACATTCCTGTCACGTAACTTAGGGCAGGATTTGTACTGCAGTGCAGAGACCTGGGGCTGGTATAATTACCCGAAGAGTTATTACTAGGCTGCCTTTGCATTCTTCCATCATGTACCAGCAGATGGGTGAGAGAAAGGTCACAAGTAAGTCATGAGCCCTGTTCAGTTCATCGTGGGACGCAGTTTCCCAGGGTTAATGGGGCTGCTTGCTCAAAGTGGAGACTCAACACACAGAGACCTTGAGTCCAATTCTGCAACCTGGTGAGCCCGGATCTTCCACCGGCTTGGAGGCAATGCTGGATCACTAGAGCGAAAGTCAGATGAGACTCCCCACAAAACAGTGACGGAGGCAGCTGTTAAACAGGCAAAGGCTGCATTCCCAGCTAACGCTGAGTACGTGGCTACTGCCCTTAGCCAGAAAGGTTGCGTGATTTCTGAGATTACCTATTCTTTTATTTAGCAAACAGACACCTCTCCACTGCCTTGTGCTGCATGGTCACACATGCCCTGCTTGCTAAACCTGTCTCTCTGGGGGATCTGTCACTCTGGGAGTGTACAATTAGGCACAGAGCTGGAAAGGACCCTCTAGAGAGAAGACATGAATAGCAAATCTGTCCCTGGGGAAAAGCGTTGCTACTGAGTTCACCTATACCTTAAGCCAAAATACTTGTGGGATTTCACAATCAGACTGCTTGTCACTGACGGACATTATGGATAAAGGATCGCCTGGAACACAGCTACAGGATGTAGCCAGCACAAGCGCCCCAGAAAACTGAAATGGAGCCACAGAGGGGCAGTCAGGAGATATGCTGTCCCAAGGCTGTGTCCCTGTTCATCCGGGGGCCACTGGCTCCACCTTCCTTGGGGATCTGTATTAATGGATCCATTTGCACCAGGGAGCAAAAGCTATTACGATGCTACTCAACATGCTCCAAGCTGAAGGGACAATCAAACCAGGAGCATGGCTTTGCTTTGGCTGGCACGATTACCTAACACACCCTTAGCATGGTGTCTGGGAGCTGTCACGGCATTTACAAAGGACCCCGAATCCCAACTTGGTTGACTTATTGCTTCTGAGCACACTTTTTGCACAAAATCCAGCCGGTGTCCTGAATACACAGGCCACAGATCTCTCTAGATCTGTGTCAAAGGCATGGGGACCAGGGCAGCAGAGAGGTTCTGTAGTTTGTCCACGGTCACCCTGGAGGTGTTTCCTACAGAGTAAGTCTTGTGCAAAGCTTTTTAAAGAGGTGAGGGTCACATTTTTGTTTCCCCATAAGCTCAGCAATGAGGACCGACAGGAGTTAAGTGGACACAGGGTACTCGCTAGCAATGGTCCTGCAGCTGTTCCTGTCTGTGAAGTGCAGATGGTGGATCCTTCAGGGGTCTAAACAGAAGACAGCAGATCATTCATAAGAACTTTCTGACCTGGTATTGGGCATGTCTCAGGTGATGAAAAAGATGGCTCATGTTTCTTTCTGACATGGGATACATAGTCACCAAGCATCTAACACATGTATCCACCTACAGGTCCCCAAGACTCCTGAGACATTCCAAGGGCACAGGGCAGGGGCGGCCTTCAAATCCATAATTACACGACCATTTCTGGGTCTTCTAAGTTGTTGACACTCTGCAAAGATGACCCACGGCTTCCAAAATCATCTTCATTGATACAGAATACAAACAGACAAAATGAAAAGAAAAAACAAAGCAGGATAGGGTAGGGAGAAATCAGGTGAACTGAAATGAACCACCAGCACCCTCTTCATGAGCTCAGGATGGAGATTTTTCTTTTTTGGGTACCAGGAATCAAAGGCAGGACCTTGGGCTTGCCTGGCAGGCAGGTCTGTGCCGCTGAGCTATCTCCCCGGTCCCCTGAGAATTTCCTTTATGTTAACTTGTATTTTTAAAACTGTCTTCTCTAAACAGAGTGCTGGCCTGGCTGGGTAAGAGGTGGCACCATCAGGAGGGTCGAGTGTGTTGCAGGAGTTCTGGAGGTGTCAGCCCTCAGACAAGGGGCTTCTGGGAGTGTCAGTGATGTTAGTACAATGGTACAGCAGTTATACAAGACATGCGCATGGCATGTTAGATGCACTAAACAATGTTAGACGTACTAAAATATGTTTGACACCTGGGCCTTATCTTGTACTGATGCTACACATAATTATCAACTCTCGTAATGCTTAACCCTGACCAGTGACGCTCCTAATGGGGAACACATCGACACGTCCTGCTCCCTACTGTGGTTCTATCCCAAACTGTCTCTACTGTAAGACCCGAGGTCCTTTCTGTTATTGTTTTCAATGTCCAATTCATTGTGGAAGGGTGCTTTGGGGAAATTCAATCAAAGATAAACTACTAAAGCAATAAATACAGTGAAGAAGATCATACAAAATATAAAAATATACCAGTCCTGGTTCAAAAGGCCTTAGAAGTCTTCTAAAGACCATGCTGTCCCTTTTAGAGATGGGGAAAAGACGTGACTTGGCCGCGTCATATAGCTAGTGAGTGGCAGTGAGGAGTGGGGCTGCAGTGGCCCTCTGTAGCAAGGAAGAGGCCCCCACCTAGCTGTCCTCCTCAGAGGCAGAGCAGTGCACAGGAAGGTGAATGGGGCAGTGGCCTGGGACGGAAAATGTACCAGGATGCCAAAAATTCAGTCATCAAGATAAACAATACTGCCATACAAGGTTTTTCTTTAAAAATCAGAATTTTTCAGAGGGAGGAGTCAAAAGGCAAATTGAGTAACAGTATCTTTAAGATTTTGATACTTTTCCTCATTGTAGATTTTCATTACATTAATTGTGAGATGGTCATAGGTGGAGTGCACATCAGGGGTCACCACGTAGACAGAGATCCCTTGGCGTGTCACAGGTGGCCACGGGGTGCACACCCAGTTGGACAAGAAGATGGACAGGCAGTGTTCAGAAAGGTGCCCCAGAGCGAAACAATTGCCACATTCTTTCCAGTCAAAGACTTCCATGAGCAAGAGACATATGATCAATTTATTAATGTCTTTCCAGAAAGAAAAACAGGACTGGCAAACTTCATCTGACATCATCTATAGGAAACATTCAGATTTCAGAAACGTTTACATGTGGGGCTGGGCGTGGTGGCGCATGCCTGTAATCCCAGCACTTGGGACGCTGAGGTGGGAGTTCAAGACCAGCCTGGGCTACAAAGTGAGTTCAAGGCCAGCCTCAACTGCATAATGTGACCCTGTCTGAAAGTGACAAAAAAAAGGAAGAAAGAAAGAAAGAAAGAAAGAAAGAAAGAAAGAAAGAAAGAGAGAAAGAAAGAGAAAGAAAGGTTAACACGTAGAGCCAAAAAAAGTTAAAAGGCAAGCAGTGGAGTAAAATGTTTTTGTTGTTTGGGTTTTTTCTGGTTTCGTTTTTTGAGACAGGCTCTGGTTCTACTGCTCAGTCTGGTCTTCAACTTTTGGGCTCAAGCAACCCCCACTTCACCCTCTAGAGTAGGGACCCTGGGCACCAACAAAATGTTTTAATTTAGGATTTTAAGGGATTAAAGTCTGTACTCCAGCAACCTAAACTCAAAGAACAAATTATTTTATTGATGAAGGATTGTACCATTTACACAAATCCATCAACAGAGGTATACATAACCCTTGCTAAAAGCTTATCCACAAAGTATGTGGCATCAGGAATACAGTGGGATCCCCCTTGGGAATCCTTCCCAAGGACTTCCCTCCCCATCAGCCTTTTTAAAAATTTGTTTTTAATTTTTATTTTTTATTTTAAAGAGAGTAGTGAAAGAAAGGAAAAAAAGGCCTAACAGCAGCACAACAACATTGCAAACAGAAACAAAACAAAACAAGAACATGAAAAGTGATACAGGGTTTCAAAACAAAACGATAGGAATTAGCAGTGGTTGTTATATTTCAAATTGTTATCTTTAACTATGTTGCTCTGATTATCAGATGTAAGAATGGAAGTTTGTTCAAACCATTAAAAGAATAAAAAATAACTATTAGATAAAACATTAGAGTAATACAGAATTTCACTAGACAAGACGGTAGGAATTCACCAAGGTTGTTCCACTGTTGTCTTCGCATCAATTAGAAGGAAGAAGGTGGATGGTTTATGTCTCATAACCCATCAACTTCTGATCACTGTCTCCTTCAAATCCAGCTCTCACCAAATGGTGTGTCTTAAGCACCCTGGCGAATTACTGTGACAGAGATTAACATCTTAAACTACAGACTTGACGCTCAAATTAGTTATCGAGTTTTAGTGGGCGAAGGTGGGCACCTGTGGTCATTTATACTAAATCTCTACAGACTGAAGTTTTTTTTTTACTTCAACCAGCAATCTGAGCGTTTTGTGGAGTTAATAACGGTCTTGCCTCGCCTGAAATCCTTCAACAAGGAGCCAGCCAGAAAAAGACCAAGAAAATTCCACACGCTGGGCCAGGAGAGCTGCTTGCTTGGTGACCCTAAAGAGGTCCCTGCAGACCGTCGCCTGAGCCACTCCTAGGCACTGGTCCAAGGCTGGGGGGATCATTCTGGGCTGGAGAGCTGGGGAGGCGAAGGCACTCGAAAGCCACCTCTAGGAACCAGGGACACCCCCACAGTTAATTTGGGTCGGAACCCTGGAACCCTCCCGCGCCCCAGGCACGCCCTTTTCCCAAGGCGCAGTTCCTAAAGGGCTCCTCCTCCTCCTCCTCCGAGGTGCGAACCGCTCGGAGGGCGCACCTAGTGTCCTCAGCGCGATTCCTGTCGCCTTTTTTCATCGGACGGCCTCCCTGCATTACTGATTTACCCAGAGACGCTGAGCTGACCTCAGCATTCAGACAGCTTGAGTGACCTTTGGGGTTACCCCGTCCTCGGATTCGCAGCGGGCAGGGAAGCCAACCCCACTCGCCCACCTTAGCTACAGCCCACAGGCCGTGGTCGCGCCACGCCGGGGCGCACCCGGGGAGGGGGTGGGCGTGGGACGGTTGGCGCTCGGTCCGTGGCCCAGCGGCTGGCTCTAAAGGAGCCGGCAGCACGTGGAGCCCCCTGCCCATTCCTCCCGCATTCTCAAGAACTCTGCGTTTTCCGCAGCTCGGGGACGCGCACTTTACCGCGGATCCGCTGCGCAACTCTCGGTGAATCTGAAAATAGCCAGGATGGCGGGGTGAAGAGCCCGCGCTCACACAGCGACACAGACGCTTTCGGTGCGGGTTCGGGTCGCGCGCCGGCGGGACTGGCAGGGGCTCGGTTGTCCGCGAAACAAGTGCTGATCCACGCGCAGCGCACCCACCGAGGTCCGGGGCCCCCAGCCGCCAGGTCTGCAGGCGATCGGCTGCAGGCGCGTAGCAAGGGGCACGACCTAAACCGCGGCACTGGGAAAGAGGTAGCACAGAAAGCCGCTCTCAGGGTCCCGGAGCCGCCGAGGGAGCCGGGCCGGCTCTCGGCAACCCGGGGGCGGCGGGATCGGGGCTGTGGCGCCGTACTCCGCGCACTTCCTGTACAACGCGCACCGCCTTCCACCGCGCCGAGCTCCCGGAGCCTGCGTCGGTGCCAGGCCCGGCCCCTGGCGTCTCTCCCCTGCCCCGAGACCGTGGCGCGGCCCAGAGCGGGCGCCCGGCCCTCCTGGGCCCGCGGGGCTCCGGGCGCGTCCTGCGGCGGGCAGGGCCGAACGATCGGCAGCCTGAACTTGCGCCGGGAGCCACGCAGTAGCCCAATTGCGAGGAGCTTCGCTTTTGCACCTCCTCTTCCCCTACTGCCCTCCCTCTCGCGCGGAGAGGACCGCCCCGGTTCCAGGCTCCCGGCTGCCTCATTCTGCGGCCGAGGGTCATGCACTCCAATACGGACCTTCTCACGCTCTCCACATAGACTCAGGCGGCAGAGCGCGGTCTTCCAGATTGTTGTTTTTAATTGCACCTGCCTCGGAGATTACCTCCGGGAAGCTGTGGGAGGAGCCGAGAGGGTGGAAAATGCTGCCTTGCTTTGCAAAAGGAAGAAAACTTTGTCACCCAGCAGGAGACCGCTGCCACGCGTAATCAGCACAGCGCGGGCTTCGACTCCGACTTTGCACCCGATGGTTCCGTAGCAGAGTGGGCGCCGCACTCCGCGCTCCCAGGATCCCAACCCCCGGGCAGCGTGGCGCGAGTTCCCCGCTCCACCCCCTCCCGCGGAAGTCCCCACGCGGTGGCTTTATAGAGGAGAGACAGTCGTAGAGAGCGCGTGGCTCGGGACCAAGCCCAGCGGCCGGACGAGGCAGGGAGGGGACAGAACCCCAGGGGCGAGTCCCCGGCTTAACTTCTGGTTAAAGTTATGGGAAGCGCGGCCATGGACACCAAGAAGAAGAAAGAGGTTTCCAGCCCTGGAGGGAGCGGCGGCAAGAAGAATCCCAGCCAGAAGAGGCGATCGTTGCGAGTGCACATTCCGGTGAGTCCCAGCCCTGCGGGGACTGCGGGCCGCGGCGCCGAGGCGGTTAAGGCGGGCCGCCCCGCACGCGCCATGCGCGCCCCCAGCCCTTCCCTCTGGCGGCCGCTGCGGGGGAGGGGAGAGGGCAGGGCCGGAGCCGGGCGGCGGATCTGAGGCTGGGTCTAGCTCCCCACCCTTCGGCGGCGGGGTGGGAGATCTCACGGGGCGGGGGCGGCAGCCGAGGAGCGGAGCCGCGGGGCGCGCTCCCGGGCCGGGCGCGGCTGGAGCCCGCTGGGCGTGGCCCGGGAGCCCGGCGAGTGCGAGTGCGAGTGCGAGTGCGGGGGGTGGGGGCGGTGCGTCGGGTTGTTTTGCAGAAAGAGGACCGTGTGGACCGCGCTGGGGTGGGGGTGTAGAGCTGCGCGGGACAGAGGGACGGTAGAGGTGGGGGAGGGGGGCTGCAGAACTGCGCCCCCCAGGTGGATCCGTCTTCCCACTAATTTTCCCCTTTGTGTTTCTGAGTCCCGAGAGGGGCCTCCATGCAGCCATTCCCTTCGCCCTCTCCCTGGAGCATGTTTTGGGCCTCCGTGGTATTTGGGGGTATGGGGGCTCCCTAATCCGTGCAGAGCTGCAGCGAACCTCAGCCTTGGCCACGCCAGCAGCTTAGGATGGACTTTTGGCGATCTGGATTGATCTACAGAATGACCTTGTCCAACCGGAGGAAGCGGCTGGTAGTAGGGTCGTGCGCCCACCCAGCCCAGCAGCTCTATGCCCCTTGTCCTCTCCTCTGCGCAGCAGGGTGGGGTGGTGGGAGGTGCGCCGCAGCGCTTATCTGGACTCCAAGGAACACCCCCACACCCCCGTCACACCCTCCGCCACGACCAACCCAGTAAATGCCTGGCGGAACACCACACACACGTGCTGGCACACCCCCAGACGCGCGTGCACAGACCGAATACGCCCACTGCGCGCGCGCACAGACTAGAGGACTGCACGGTGAAAAGTGTGTTCTCCCTTCTCCATGCTGGGTCTAGACCGGGCTGTGCAGCGAGTCCCCTTTTCCAGGGCTTCTTGGGTGCCTCATCAAAGCTAATCCTTTCCGACAGCCACAGGCAGAGCTGGCATGTTGGTGGCTGGTGACTCTCTTAACTAGGCATAGCACTAGGCATTTCCCTCCTGCACCCTGCTGAGTGAAGCCCTTCCTTTGGCTCCTCTCCCAAGGTGGTCCTGCTCAAACGTTCCCTCCCCGTGGGAGCCTGTTATCATCTGGATGCAGAAGGAGAGGGAGTTCCAGGAGTTGGAGTTCAGCTGTGTAATGGGCACTTAAGCCCTCCGTGTCGCAGTGGGAGCCCAAGGAGCGAGTCGGGTGACGGGACTCCCTAGCTGCTTGCTGTGTGGCCACAGTGGTAGTGATATGCAGGAATAAGGGTCTGATTTGGAAAACTAAAATATTAAAGTTGGATGTTACTACTAAAATCTCTATTTAACAGTGATCCCTTGACCATTTCACCACTCAGTTTGTCTCGTTTACCAAATGGAGAAAACACCCATTTGCCTGCCACCTGTCACAGGGATGTTGAAATAAAATAATTAGTGCGAAAGGGCTTTACAGTGTTAAGTGTAATGTACATGTGTGGCCATTACATGCATGCCAGAGCCCCGAATTGTAAAGGGAGACAGAGGAGGGGGAGAGAAGGTGGTAGTGACATTGTCCTGTGGATGGACCATGTTGTATTGAGGCCCTAGGCAGCAGCTAGTCCCAAATGCTGTGTGTGTGCATGTGTACTTGTGTGTGTGTGCACAACAATGTGGTGTGTGGGCTCACGGGTTGATGTACTAGTGTGGGACAAAATCCAGAACCGGTTAAGGAATTGAGAGTCAAAACCTCTGTAGTTGGGACACTATGGCCACCTGCAGCTGGCGTGGTCCTGTCTTTCCTGAACGTAGCACTCCACAGCGGTTGACTTTAGTGTCACCAAGTGTCCTGTACTGTCCTTACACTGAGATCCCGGCCTGGAGAAGAGGGTTCTATCCTGGTCCTCACGGGGCTTGCAGTTGCTGGTGGGGTGGCACCTGTCTCCCACCTTGCCCTATCATTACCTACTGCACCTGAGAACCAATGCCAGCAGATGACCCAGGGGTCTGAGATGACAGCGGCTGCTTGTAGAAGTGACAGGGGGAACTGATGAGGTGCCTGTGTGTTCAGAGTCTTTAGCTCCTGAGGGAGAGATGGCCACCTCCAGTACAGTGAGGTGTCTCCTGGAGGGAAGGGCTTGAGGACTAGGTTACAGGGAATGGGTGGACCTAGATTGAGACCAGATCAAGCAGAAGCCTGAGGGAGGGTTGCCAGGTTTAGTAAGTACAAATACAAAATACTCAGTGAAATTAGAATTTCAGGTAGATGACATACAATTTTTTTAGTATGTGTCTCAAGCAGTGTTTGGGATATACTTACACTTTCTCCATTGTTTCTGGAAAATCTTAGTTTCACTGGGTGGCCTGTGTCTACCTTGGAGCCAGGCCCATGTGTGAGGAATCCCACCCAAGGGCATGGGGAATTCTGTGGGTGCCCTGGCCCGGAAGCCCATGGCCACCCTGACCTTGCTTGCAGCTTTGGGGTGTAGCCCTGCCCCTGCACCCTTCTCTCTGTCCACAGGAGTCCTCCTGGCTGTGGCCGCTGGCCCAGTCCAGTGTGGGGCACCTGAAAGGAGGGGTGTAGTTGGAGGACAATAACCAGCCCCCCATACCTGGGTGGGACAGCTCTGAGCGGGTTCTGCGGGGGACCTCAGGGGATCTCTGGACAGCGCCCCTTAGTTGCCCGCTGTCTCTCCTAGCTTGTCTGCCTCTCTCCTCACGTGTGCTTCCTAAAGTACCAAACCGGAGTTCCTGTCCCAGCCCTGGGTGACTGTTAAAGGGTGATGAAAGTTACAGTCCATGAGGAGTGGCTTGGACAGGTGGAGTAAAGGGACAGGGCGAGGGGTTGGGGCCTGAGGGCCTGAACTAGGCAGGATGGAAGAACCAGGAAGGCAGGAGGGGGAGCTCAGTGGAGGATGTGGGGAACTTCTGCCTGGCTGATGGCCAGGGAGCCAGAAATAGAGCTGACCTTGTTAGGAGAAGGAGGTGGTTGGTGGATGGGACCTGTTTTGGGGGAAATGGCTGAGTTCAGTCACAGCTATGGTGTCACTGAGCCAAGGGCAGCAAGTCTGTGGGGAGATCACACCTGACTCCTCATGCCCCCACAGCCAGGAATGCTGTGTCCAGAGGTGGCTTGGGTTCCAAGGAATTGCTCCTGAAAGACTGTGGCTCTGGTGGCCCTGTGAGCGCGGTCATTCGGTATGTCCAGTGGCATTTGTGTGTCAAGGCTTCCAGGGCTTCTAGTGTCCACAGCCTGTCTTTTTTCTTCAGTTGGAGCGAATCCTTTTGGGGACCCAGGTTGCACCCCTGTGTCTGGTGCAGAGGAGGATGCCTTCCAGTCTTGGGGAAATTACTGAAAACTTCCTCCTGTGGGCTGGAAGCATCCTCAGCCGTCTTCACCCCGCTTCCTACCAATGGCCCCTGCTGTGTCTGGAGGTGCCTGGAGGGAAGAATCCATTCTAGGGACCACCCAATGGCTGATGAGTTGAGGCACAGCAGACAAAAGAGACTGGAACTACCAACTAACTTAGAAGTTGAACTAGGTGGATGGCTGGGTACCCAGGATGAGTCCGGCTGAGGGTGCCACCCTGCCTGGCATTAGCCGAGTTGTCACCCAGCAAGGGTCACCATCCTGGTAGACCCCCAGGTCTCATGGGGGGCCGGAGAGATGGGAGGAGGGGACAGGTGGGCACAGATTCCTATCTGAGGCTACACTGTAGAGGCCTAAACAGGCACAGTGGTTAGAGCGGTGCTGTGCCAGCCTCTCAGCTTTGCTTTCCTGTTCCCCGGTGCAAAGGAGGAATAGTAATGGCTGTGTGGGAAAGGTTTGAAAAGTGAACCCCTGGAAGAGTGTCTGGCACGGCACCCCGCCAGCACGTCGGAAGCAAGTGTATTTTTTCTTTTTTTTCTATCTTAGCAAAAGCAGCTGCTGTAGGATTGATGAAATCCACGTGTCTCATAGACATATTTTCATCAGTGACTTTTGGCTGGTGCATCATGGTCTTAGGAACTGTCTACAAGTCAGTGACAGGACTGGCGGCCAAGGAGGAAGGGAGGGGTTCCGAGGAAAGGACCCTGGGCAGAGGCTTGTGGGGGTGCTAGTGCTGGCAGAGGGGTTCGGTTCTCCCTGCCGGGTAGGGCATTAGTGACAGAAGGCACATGTCCCTGGCCCTCTTGGGAAAGGAGCTCCAGAAATCCTTCAGTCACTGGAGACAGACTATAAATAGAACCAAGGACAACTGGTCAGTCACAGAAGGCTGTCGAGACACGATGGGCCCAGGTGGTCCTTGCTCCGGGTGTCCCCGCCTGCTTCATGTCCGCCAGGGAAGCCACAGATGCTGGAGGCCACGGTGCCCTCTAGGTTGGTGAAGGTCAGCAGCCTCGCTGGTGCTCAGACAAGGGATGGGAAGGGAGCTGCGTTCTGCCCCCAGGGCTGGAGGACCAATGACCGTATGCTCTCTGCTATCACACTGCTGGAACTCCCTGCATGGGAGCCCCAGGGAGGTAGGGGGTTGAGGGATGCCACACAGTGGAGGTGTCAGCTTTGACCTTGGCCTTGACCTTGGTTAGGTGTGTGCAAACTTTTTGTTGGGCTTAGTCAGCATTTTTCAAAGTGTAGCTCCTGAACCAGCTTACGTGGAATCACCCAGTGTTCGCACAGAGCATAAAACTCTGAGTCTCAGCACAACCTAAGGCGTCAGATTGCTGAGGGTGAGACCCATCATTCTGTGTACTTAAGTTCTTCGGGAATTCTTAGGTCTATGGGGTTTTACAAAGAATTGATTTCCAGCTTTCCTAGTGGATTACTGATTTGTTCCTTCATCTCCATAAGCTAGGCTTTCTCTTTTTTTTTTCTGTCTGGTCTGGTCTGGTCTGTCTGTCTGTCAAGGTTTAGAGTGAAAGGGTCGCCCTAGAGATTGGTTCAGGGGCGCTGTGCTCCTCAGTGGCTTGTTCTGCCTCTGAGTTCAGGGCTGATGTGCTCTTGGGAGGCAGAGCCTGGCTGGGAGAAGCTGGTCCCTGGGGTCTGACCTCACCATGTATATTCTTGTCCCTGGCTCCTCCCTCTTCATCTGCTTCCTGGCTGTCCTGGCTGAGCATTTTTCTCTCCCCCTGCCTTCGTGCCGTGCCGTTTCTGCTTTGGAGCCCAGCGACATGGACTGAATCCTCTGAAAGCCTGTGAGCCCAAACGAACTTCTCCTCAAGTAAGTTGTGAGTGTCAGGTGTTTTGTACCAGTGGTGGCAAAAAAACCCTGTTCATTATTTATGTACTACATTGTCTATCTCTCTATTCCTCCATTATCTACCTAAATACCCGTTTCAGCTGTCACTGAGGAGAGCTATGCTACTGACCGTTCGACAAAGGCAGGATATTTCTGGCTTCCAAACAAAGCTGAACATCCAGGTCGCCCTCTAGCTAGAGCAGCCCATTGTGGGCCTGCTGTTAGGCCACTCTGGAAGGTTTCTCGACTCTGGCCTTCAGTAACTTGGTGTACCCCCAAACCCTGATGGGGACCTGCAGTAGTGATGGAGTACCCCGTGCTATCCAGTAGCTCCCGTGTTCAAAAAGGAAGACAGGAGGCTGCTGCCAGCATACGGGATGGATGGTGGCTCCTGGGCATGGGCAGACTGCAACTGGACACAGTCCAGGGCTGGGCCCGAGGGAAGAACTGGAAGTTAGAGACGGATCCACGATTCCCACTCCTCAAGGATGCTACGGTACCAAATAAGCTAGGACCTCAGTGGAACAGCCTAAGTGTAAAAATATTACAGAACTCGCCCGCAGCCATGTAGAATCACATGTTGAGAGCTGAATTCTTTGATCGTATCCTTTATCTCCTGCGCGTGAGCAAAGGATCCACCCATCACCATGGCGGATGATTTGGATGGAAGAGAAGCATACACCTCCACTCTCTTCCAGTCCTCTCCTCCTCCTCTGCTTTAGTCCTGGTACCTATTTGTAGAGGATTTCAAGATTCTTGCAGGAGCAAGGTGCTAACTGCCACAGAGCAGCCTCATGGTGAATACAAAGCCTTAAATTCCGGATTGTTATGTCACCAAAGGACATCTCTAGTACCAGGTAGGGAGCAGAAAGGACAGCCCAGCATAGCTGGTATGTTCAAGCATGGCTTCTTTTACATACGACACAGTGGTTGTGATTCTCCATTCTTTGGTGGTGTCTTTCCCTGCCTATTTCCTTCGAACTAACCTCCTCCAATACAACCTGGAAAAACCACAGTACCGTTTCTAGCCTCCACATGGGGCTTAGCTTACGGCTGCTTGACAGTCACGGTTGGGTAAATGGTAAATAATTCACTCACCCCAGATTGACTGAAGAAATTATTTGGAAGGAAATGATTTGGAAGCACTTCTTGTTTTTCATCTGTTCAGACTTCGTTTACATAACTTTTACATCTGTTTGCATCTTCTGAAACGTTCAGATAAAGGTATTCTGAGATGATGCTGTTTCTTGACTTTTATTTTCTTTAGCCTGTCTTCCCAGTCTGACCTGTCCAGCTCACTGCAAGGGGGTTTTGGTTTCTGGATGCCTTTTTGCTTTCTGGGAGCCGCAGGCACCCGGAGTTGCTGACAAGGGTCCCGCAGTTGTCCTCCGTCCACCCTTGCTGCAGTCCAGGATGTGAAGGGTGAACACAGCCCCCCAGCAAACACCAGGATATCACCCAGTTCTTTCGAGGGGGCGGACCCACCCAATTTGTTAACTCCCATATATTGCCGGCATCTTTTGAACTGTGGCAAAACAGAGGCAGGTAAAGTGCCGAGCGCCCAGGTTGAAACAGTCCTTAATTTGCCTTGGTGGGCATGCCATGACTTTGCCGTGAGTGGAGAGGAGGAGGCCTGTGAGACGGAAGCTGTGTCTCTCAGGTGTAACCACGGGGCATTGGTGGAAGAGCCCCAGCTACCCCTCAGCAGCACGTGCAGCCAGGCCGGGGTGTGGTTGAACATTAGTCAGCTGTGTCTCCCCTGCAGCAGGAGGCGGTTCCACAGGTTGAACTGTTTATTTCAGCCCTGCTTGGAACGGTTCATCAGAAGTGCACTCGTCTCTTCCACTACTGTACCTACTTTGAAAGTAATTTAATCTGCATCCTTTACTTCCTGTTGACAGGAAGCCCCCAGTGCCAACTCAGGGGTTGGCGTAGACCGATCAGATATCACTGGGTTCTGGGGCTTCTGCCAGGGCCTCCGTGTTTGGTGTCCGCTGGCTAAGCAGCAATGCTGCTGATGAATGTACAGCCGAGACCAGTGTGCTTCTGGTAACCCCAGGCTTCCGCTGTTCCGAGGGACAGCAGCCCTGTCCTTACTGCAACGAACCCAGCTTTGATGATGTCTTTCTTGGGAGCCCAGCAGGAGGGCAACACTGTTCTGTGCTCCACTCGGGCACGGGAGGGGAAGAGGAAGGATGCCGCAGGTGAGGGAGGGTTTTGGAAGGGGCACAGACCGCTCAGTGTGCAGAGAGATGGAGGGCCTGGGGGCTGCCGGCTCCGTGTTTGCGGTGTGGCTGGGACTAGGAGCCACTGGTTGACTTGGGTCTGTGTTCCAGGGTCCCATGCGGGGTTCAGGATGCAGAAATAACAGTGTGACAGGCCAAATTGCATACCACAGAGAGAACTGTCGAAGTTCTGACCCATGGTGTCTGTGAATGTGACCTTGTTTGAAACAGTCCTTCCAGAAGGAATGAAGTATCAATTGAGATGGCGTCACTAGGGTGGGCCCTGATGAGGTGTGACTGGGGTCCTTATAAGAAAAGGAGGCCTGGGCACAGACACACAGAGGGAAGAAGGCCATGCCATAGGGGAGACAGAGGCAGGGACTGAGTGAAGCCGCCCCATGCCAAGGGACAGGCGGCTACCAGAAGCAGCAAAGAGGGGTCCTCCTGCAGTGGTGCTGGGGAGCGTGGTCCTCCGTCACATTGACCTTGGACTTCTGTCCTCCATAACTGACTCCACCGCTTGGAGCCACCCAGACTGTAGGGCTGGCTGATGGCAGTCCTGGGAGGCTACTCCAGCAGGGTCCCCGCCCTCAGCACGTAGTTGGGCCAGCAGTCAGTAAATTACATTTCCGGGCTGGAGATATAGCTCAGTGGCACAAACGTGGCAAGCCTGAGGTCATGAGTTTGATTCCTGGTACAAAAAAAAAAAAAAACATTACGCCTCCATTCTGAGAGCTACATGAGCAGCTTCTGGGGAGCCCCAGGGGGACACCCTGGCTTGGCCTGGGGGTGGCCCATGAAGGCCAAAGGCTTCCCACTGTTCCCAGCTCTGGGACTGCATTTCCTCCAGGACCTGGCAATTCTAGAGCCAGGGGGCCTGGAGCTGGGGCACTCAGCCTGCTCCGGTTGTCAAGAGCCCCCCTTCTTGGCCCTGCGGTGTGGCTGTTGACACAGCCTAGAACTGGGGGTGCTGAGGGGAGACCAGGGGAGCTCTGTCTGCTGTCACTTGCAGAAGACAGGCAGGCAGGCTTCAAGCAGCCATGTGTTTCTTGGGCCCACATGGAAAGCTTCCTCCTGGTCACCTTGCTCAGTGTCAGCCACACAAATAGCTATGATGTCCAGCCCTGACACCAAGGCCACTCTGGCGAGTGCTCGCCAATAGCATTCTGCCTACCCAGCACATCCAGTGCTGCCTTCCTCTGTGCAGCTCACACACTGCATGGTGGGGGTTCCTGGAGCGATGAGACTGATGGTATCACTAATTATCAGATGCCACCTGGACAACCCAGTTGTCATTTGACCTAGCTAATGTTGATAGGAAGCTTACAGTACACCAGATGTGAGCGCTTCTGTAAGCCGCCTCTCTTTAGCTCTGAAATAACCATGTGAAGTATTATTGGTAGTGCCGCTCGGCTTCCTGTCCTTACCATAGAAAAAGAAGTCTTGGTCATCTGGGGTCACAGCCGCTCCAGCCCAGCCTTCCGAGAAAATCCTCTCCTTATCTTAGCAGGGTCTTTGTTGTTTCTGCTCAGCCTTGACCTTGGCCTCCCAGGAACGCAGAGGCTGCTTTAGGGAGGCAGAGGAGGACACCAAGTCAGACCGTCTCTGCCCTGCGGGCAGGCAGAGGGCAACAGCTCAGTGCCTGCTACCCTCCAAGGTCACCTCCTTAATCTTAGGGTGATCAGCCCCTCCCTCCTTTTGGCCTCTTTTTAGGTAGTTACTGAAGGTTATTCTTCATCCTCCTTATCTCAAAAGCAGATAACCCACTTTCCAGACTTTCGTAGGCCTTGCGCCCTAGGACTTTGTCCTTACTTTTTGTTTTTCAAATAACAAAACCTTGGACCAAAGCAGAAATCCTGGCAGGCTCTTCTGTAAGGTATCTGGTGGACAGCATCTCTCTCCTGCTATCACAAGCCTGTCCTGTGCAGGGCTCGGTGGAAAACATGGCATCACTGGGGCCAGCAGCATGCCCCTCCCTCCCTACAGAAGTGACCTTGGCCACCCATCACCCCATGAGGTCACTGTCACTGTTTTAAAGGCACCAGAGTCCTAGAGACTTGAGATAAGTGATGTGTTCCACTTCACAGTCCACTCTGTCCACTGGGAGCTTCTGAGGGGCCTGGCAGATCTCAGGTCAGGCAAGGCAGGGCTTCAGGATGGTTCCCTCCCGGGTCTGTGTACTGCCCTGGTGACTCCACAGCGGCTGAGAGGTGGCGAGGACTTAACTGTGTGTCCACAGTCCCTCCGAGTGGCAGCGGGAGGGCAAGCTGTGGACTCAAGGGCGTGGCAAGCCCAGGAGTTTGTGTCCCATGGCTTAGATTCAGGGGATGGAGCAACAGCTCTGCTTCCGGAGGGGAAGCAGCCCAAAGTCACATGCACAGGGATGGGATGGATCTGTGTGACATGGCCCACTCTTAAACCTCTCTAGAGCTGTGCATATTGTAATAAACATATAATTTTATGTCAAATAATTAGCACTTTTTCTGAGACAGGATCTCACTAGGTATCCCAAGCTGACCTTGAACTCACTATGTGGCCCAGGCTGGCCTCAAATGCCCTGTCATTCTCCTGCCTCAGCCTCCTGAATGCTGGGATTATAGGTATGCACCACCACTCCTGGCTCAGTACTTTTAAAAGAAGGTTGGAGTCTGAGGCCTCCGTGTGACTCTGGTACCTCAACTATATGGACAGGGCTTTGTCCCCAGTCGGTGGCCTTGGAGGGGCTGTGCATCAGGGCAGGAGGAGGGGAGCACCAGGAGAGGGAGGCTGGGTTCCAAAGCGGGGCATTCGGTAGCATCCCGTTTCCATCACCTGGAGTGAGTGAGTATCCAAGGGGAGATGCCAACTGCTTGTCTCCTCACCACTCTGCTTTGCTGGTTAAGTATATTTTGAGATTTCTGAAGTGACATTGGGATGCAGGTAATGGAATATTTTCAGCTCCAGGACAGGAAAATACCAGGCAATGGTACCAAACCAGTCTAATGGAGGAACTTGGCCAGCTGGTTTCCTGCTGTGCTGCTGGGCACCCGCTGGATGGGGAAGTGGCCCCTGGGAGCCAGAGAGGGTGGGACCTATGCCTGGGACCAGCCTGATGAGGTTGAGGAGCTTGCCAAGGCCATGTGACTGGGTTTTCTTCTCAGGTGGTGTTGGGAAGAAAGGAAACCAAACCCTTTTGAGGCCTCAGGTGAGGGCCCATCTCCCTGGCCGTGGCTCTGCTGGGGATACCTGCCCCTCAGCTTAGAGGTCAGAAAAATGATCTAGGTGACCTTCACATGAAGATTATGCTGAACCTCTGCTTTGGTCCTTCATGGTGGATAAAGAAAGCAAGCTGAATCAGACAGAGAGAGGCTGGAGTTTGAAATGGCCACACAAAGGCCTCAGCCTTGGAACAGCCCTGGAACATTCTGGAACATTCTGGAACTGGGATGGCCCCTCACCATGGTCCCAGATTGGCAAGGGGGCTGGGTTTTACAATCAGGTCCCTGGGAGGAGGTGTGAGCTTTGGCAAGGCAGATACCCTCTATGGAGGGAATTCTCGGCCAGGGATCAGCTGAGGGCTAGTTGCCACCAGAGCTGCCCCCACCAGTCACGCACAGCATCCTTTACACAATTCTCGTCCTGTGTCTAATTATTTTCCTTTTCATGTGTCCACTTGGCTCCTTATGAGAGCAGAAGGTCCTTCAGAGAGGGTGGGTTGCTGTCCCTTGTCATGCTACAGCCCTGAGGAAACCACCTCCCCTACAGCCAACACCAACGGCAGAAGCCAAGCACACGTGACAGGAGAATCAAAATCAAGCAACAGTAACGACACCCAAATCTCAGTCTTTGAGAATCCGCAATGCGTAACTTTAGGAACTCACTTCAGACAATCTGGGTGAAGCAACCATTTATAAATCTTAAAGGAGCCCTGTACTGGAAAAGAGAAGACGTTCAGACAGATCACTTCTTGTTGGTGCAATAAAAAGACACCCCTCGGGAACATCACTGAGTCCATTGCTTCTCTCCTTCCTGTCCTGCCTGGGAAGGTGGGGTGGCCTTTTGCTAAGTGAATTACCTATACAGCACCAACTACCGGCAGGAGGCACTGGTGTGGCACAGTGTTGGCACTGGAAGCATCTGGCGCCTGCACTGCCAAGTGGGGAGGTAGGGCTGAGTGGGCCAAGGCCAGGTGCGTCTCTTGTTCCCCCCCACCTTTAGGAACCTTTGCAGATTCTGGCACCTGGAGCGGGCAGCATCCACCTGCTGAGGGATGGGGTGGCCTGGCTGTCACTTGTACCGGACCCCTCGGAACAGAGCCCTTGGTGTGAGTAGGGATGTCTGTTTGCTCTGCAGAAGGTGGCGGTGACGGTGGGGGCACATGTTCTGGCACAATCCTAGTGCCACCGCTTGCTCTGTGCACTTTTCAAGGGTGTCTGCAGATGGCTCCAAGTCACACTGATTTTCACCTGGTATTGTGATGGGACCTCTGTTAAGATCGTAAGTTAAGAGAGTGTTTTTCAGCGGAAGAGGCTCTTTTGTTACATGTTCCAATGGGAATTTGGCTTGATTCCTTGAACGCTTTGTCTGCGTAATTCCCAGATAGAAGTAGCAGTCTCCTAACTTACAGTGAGATGGGCCACATGAAGGCTGGGCCCACAGTGAAAGCCAGCTGGAGGCCCCAGGGCTGATGGTGTTATGGCCTGGCCTGGAATTTGAGGGTTGCCTCTTGGGGTGAGGCTGCTGAAGACAGCGTGGTGAGAACAGAGACCTAGCCTGACAGGTAGGTGCCCCAGGAGATGAGTGCAGTTGTCCCCTGGTGTCTGTGAAGAAGGGTTCCAGGACCCCAGAGGACACCAAGCCATGGATAGTGCAGTCCTGTAGGTGGAATGGGGTGGCATTTGCATGTAACCTGCCCAAATCCTGCTGTATATGACATCCTCTCTAGATCATTTATAATTGCGAATGCACTGGAAGTGCTATGTGAACGCTTCAACCTACAGGTGTGGAACCTGTGGGCACAGGTGCTGGCTGATCTGTGACTTCAGGGTTCCCCAAGTCTACCCCAGCCCTAAAGGGACCCCAGTAGGGCATCATGCATGGAAGATGTTCCCCAGCTGAACTGAGGAGTGGGACTGTCACAGTCGGGACAAGGCAGTGAGCAGCTGGCACCCTTGTGAGTTGCTTACTGGGTGCGTAGGGTGGAGCCCTGGGCACCAGGTGCATGTGGCTCTTAGGCGGCACCTGCTAGGGCCTGCGGGCACTACTGGCACGCCCTGTGGGAAGGGATGGGAGGCGGCAACAGCAGGGCGGGGAGGGAAGGCAGGGCAGCACAGAGGCCGGGGCTGTGGGATTGGGGAAGAGTGTGCAGCTGGCCGGCCTGTTCCCTCTGAGGCTCCTCTGCTGCCTGCAGTGGAGGCTGCTGGCTGGGCGCTATCCGCCCTGAGGCCCAGGAGAGGCAGCTGGGCAGGGGCGGGGCCTCCTGCTGAGTGATGGTGCCTGCTGAGGGGCAGATTAAAGCTTCGGGTGGGAGGAAGCAGCCTCCTTAGCAACTGGCTTCAAGGGCCTTCCAGATCTAGTGGTCCTGTGTCTGTGGTACGCCAGGGCCCCAGGTGCCCAACACCCCCGGGACCCCACCCTACAGTTCCCCTGCAGGGGTGGGGGAAAGCTTGGACGACAGACAGCAAATGTCAGGGCGGGGACTGGGTCCCTATCCTTGCCAATCCAGCTGTGATGACCCGGATGGATCCTGGAGCTTCAGTTTCTGCCTGATACTGTGAAATGACCTCTGTCTAAGCAGGTACTGAGGACAGTCACTGCTCAAACAATTGGTCCACATTGCTTACCCCTATGCAGAAATGAGGACTTGTGTCCTGAGTCAGCATATCACCAGGAAACCAGGGGATAGGCTGGCAAGGGGCTGAGCAGGGGCAGAAGCAAATCTCACAGGCCGCTCAGCCCCTGACAGAGCAAAAGGATGGCTCTGGGGGAGGCCAGACCCTCCCACAGCCTCAGTCTGGGCGGCAGGCTCTGGTGGTGCTGTCCAGGGCTGTTCATGGCCACTCCCCCGGAAGTCCTCACATCCGTGCACCATTCCACCTTCCACTGTCTCCCCATGCAGATCAGGACGCGCGAGCACTACAGGTGGTGGCTGCTTATGCCCACTTTGTTGCCTTGGCAGACAGTCTGTGTTTGCCACTCGGTGAGCCGGGCTGGCTACAGCTCTCACCTGATCCTAGTCCTTATCGTGCCCCACACCAGCTTCCTTTGGTAGCACAGCTGCCACCTCCCAGGAAGCACAGTCCCCAGGCATCACGGGAATGCCCACCAAGCCAGCATCTACTCTCCGAGGGTGTTTCAGGCCTGTCCATCTGAATCTGCTGTGACAGACTCCAGGATGCCTGCCCGGTATCTGCCTCTCCTAGAGGATGAGGGCTTCCTAAGCTTCCTGTGATCTGAGGAGTTTCTGAGAACCTCCCTCGAGTAACTGAGGCTAAGGATGGTACTGGACATGCTGTTGACACCAGAGACCTGCCCAGGAGCAGGATGAGGGGCCCTTGTTAAATAAGGACTACCCTACCCACGAGTTCATGTTTGATTGTCTATTTGCCCTTTTTTTTGGTACTAGGAATCGAACTCAGGACCTTGCGCTTGCCAGGCAGGCCCTTGTGCTGAGCTATGTCCCTGGCTTGTTTGGTTGTCTTTGTGATTGTTCACAGTGCCTGGCATGGTGCCCCTTCCATAGCAGATGCTCCCTAAACACATCCTGGCTTCCACCAAGGCACCTTTGGTTGTGAGGATCGCACCCTTAGAAAACTCAAATCACAGCCCAGAAATGGCCAAAGTGAATTAGGATGTTGTCACCCCTCCTTTCAGCAGGGACGGCATCAGGCCTGGTCATGGTCCAGGAATGAGGAGGAAGGACTTCTGTTCCCCCTAAATCTTCCCTTTCTTCCTTCAGAGCATGGGAGGGTAGGGGGAGGCCCACGTAGAACTTCCATATTGTGTGAACGACTGGATATTTAAATGCCCACCCATTGCCCACCCAGTCCAGCCCCTGAGCAAACAGCTTTATGGTAGGGGACACTAGACAATGGTAGGAGGCTCCAAGACATGCACGAGTAACAATTTAAAGGAGCTTCTACATTTGGGAAGCTACAGGAAGCCAGCAGCTTCAGCCCCCTCTTACTGAGTGTCACAGGTTGGGTGTTGGGTGGGTATAGGTGGCACAGATGGAGGTGTCTGTGGACAGGCTGTGGCTGTGGGCCATCCTCACAAGGGTGAGCAGTTGAGGGCATCTTCCTGGAATCAGGGAAGCTCGCCCTTGTGCCTGGAGAGGGAGAGGGAGGCACCGAGGCACACTGGGCAACCCCCGGAACAGCCCAAGGGGCAAAGCCTACTGTGCCTGTTGCCTCCGCTCCCACCTCCCATTGGCACAGAGCAGGAGGTCGGAGGCGGGCAGAAGGTTGTAGACACAGAAGTGCCTGCCCACCCACCAGGCTCCATCGAGATGGCAGCCGCTTCCCAGGATTCCCAAGGTCAGAAGAAGGGAGGGGAAAGGTCACCCACAGAGACCTAATAGCCCCTGGGCCTCTGTGTTGGGAAATCCCATCCCCATGTGGCTTTGTGAAGCTGCTCTTATCCCCATTGTGCGGATGGGAAAATCTGTGTTAGGAGGGGTTATCTGGTTGGAGGCAGTGGAGGCCGGGCATCAAGCTGGAGCCGTCTGGCACCCAAACCCCCACGCTGAACCACGGTGCGAGCAGACAGATGGTGCTGGAAGGCAGCGTGCACCCCAAGGGAGGAGGAAGGTGTTTATTTCCAGCCATTTTTATAGATTGATTTATAGATCTGTTAGTCTCAAGTCTCTCTCTCTCTTTTTTTGCACTTCCAGCTGCTGCTGGGCCCACAGTTGCCTCAGCAGCCTTGAGGTTGGTGCCCCCTCCCCCATTTCCACCCAGCACCGGAGGTCTCGGTGTTCTAGCAGCCGGCAGCCAGCCGGCAGGGAAGAAAGGTCCTGGATGTCACCTGGCCAAAAGCAGTGGCTTTTCTCAGCTCTGTTCTTTGCAGTTCTCTTCCACCTGACACTGCACGTTTGTTCCCTGCCCTTTCGGCCAGAGCAGGCCCATGGCTCACTGGTGTCCACAGCCTCTGGTCCAAGCATGCTGTTAAATCCTTGGCAGACGTGGTTTACGGCAACAATCAGTCCTCAGTTAGTTACAAGGTGACATGGGTCTGAGGATTTGTCTTTTCCGTTGGAGCCTGGAAAAACACAGCCTTTTATATGGAGCTAGAAGAAACAGCTGGACGCTGGCTTTGGGGTGCTCTCCAGGGGTTTCTGTCACCCACTCTCCCTTCTCTCTGTCTCCTTTGATCTTCTTCTCTCCTCCTTTCTCATTTTCTGTCTCTCTGCCCTGTGTCTCTTTTTCTCCTTTATTTGGTCTCCTTGGAGCCAGATTTCACCAGGCTGGAAAAACCTGCCTCTGACCCAGTTCTTTTTCTGATGTGGCTGCGGCGGCCAACAGCACCAGGCACCTCCACTCCTGCGCACATGGCCAGGACGTGCGTTTCGCAGACCCTAGGTCACCTTCAGGGAAGCCGCCACACAGCCCTCTCCTGTGCACTGTGTTTGGTGCTGGGCACCATGCCAACCTCTTTCCTGTTTATATCTTTTAACTCCAAATCGGCTCTGCCTGGTTCCTCTTATTGCCCCATTTTATAGCTGGGAAAGCTGAGGCTCGGCTGGAGTGCGTCCCTGCAAGGCCTACACTGGAGTTGGTGGAGTGGTCTCCAAAGTCTACACTCTTTCCCCTGCAACGGTTCTTTCTCTTCACCCAGATCCTAGAAAATATCTTCTGGGAGCTGCGGACCCCATAAAGAGATCCTGTGCTGCGCCTGGTGGAGGCAGCTTGTTACACTGCCAGAACCATGCAGCCTCTGGGAGATGGAGGTGGGGAGCAGGCTGACTTCCCTCCAGCATGGGTCTCACCGTGTGTGCCCTTGGCCGAGCGCCTCAACGGCTCTGAGCTTCTATTGCTGCGTGGGTAAAGTGGCAGCAAGAATACCCATCTGGAGGCTGTTGGGAGAGTCAGGTGACATCACACAAAGAGCCTGGCATGCGGCAGACGTGGGTGAATTATTACTCTTTAAAAATCATCTTTCTTCTTTTGTTGGAGGAGGCCCAAGAGAAGCATGTGTGACCCATTGTTACTCGTGCATGTCTTGGAGCCTCCTACCTCCCCTGGCAAGGGCAGGGGGTTTGCTGCAGACCTGGCTTCGTGTTCTTTACCCCGGCTCCTGTTCCTCCTTTGTTTAATGCTTTTCCTCTTGCAGCACTGCAGGCATCCGCTGGGAATGGAGACAGGGTGTGAGTAAATACCACTGCGACTCTGGGGCTGCTAGTTAAGAAAGCAAACAGACCATCGCCAGGGATCCATGTGGTGGAGGCCCAGGCATGGTGCTGGGCCCGGTCCCTTCGCTCTGACTCCTGCCCACGTCCCCCGGCCCTCCTCCCCGCCTGCCCACTCCTTATGGTGCAGCCGCGTGCACCTGTCTCCCTGCAGCATCTCTGCTGTGATGGCAGCCAGTGGCGGGCGGTGGTGTGGGTGTGCACGGTAGTGTGTGTGCACATGGTGCTATATGTGTGAGCAGTGGGGCGTGTCGGGACTGGTGTGTGCATGTGGGCAGAGGTGTGTGTATGTGCAATGGTGTACGTGTGTGTGCACAGTAGTGTGTGTGGACAGTGACATGCATGTGGACAGTGGCACACATGGGTGAAGAGTAGTGTGTGCACGGTGGTGTTTTAGTCTGCATGAGTAGTGTGTGGGCACAGTGGTGCACATGGACACTGTTGTGTTAGTCTGTGGGTGGTGGTGTGTGTGCACACGGTGTGTGTGTGGGCAGTTCTGTGCGTGTGCACAGTGGTGTTAATCTGTAAGTGGTGGTGTGTGTGTGTGCACAGTGGCATGCTAATGAGTAGTGTGTGTGGACAGTGTGTGTGTGCGTGTGTGTGTGCGCACGTGTGTGGATAGTGGTGAATGTGGGCAGTGTTTGTGTGCAGGCAGTGATGTGTTAATCGTGTATGTATGGTGGTGTGTGTGGAGCTGCCCCCAGCCCTGCCCCTTGGGCACAGGAGGCTGGTGTCCATTGCTGGAGCTGGCAAGGAGACTGTCCCTGTACCCTGCCATGCTGTGTCACTGTAACCTGGGCCTCACACCTCGCCTGCTCTGTGCCCCCTCTGAGGCAGTGTGTGGGCTCCTGGGCAGAGCACCCCAAGGGCCCGCACACTGCCTCTTGGCTGTCCTGGCCCAGGGCGTCTCTGTGCAGTATGCAGATGCTGTGCACTTGGCTGTGCCAACTGTGGCCCGTGTGTGACACGGTGGCCTCGCACAGATGCTCTGTAATGTCCCCCAGAGCCCGTGGGCCTCATGGTTGAGCTGGTGTCCTCGTATCCTGGTTCCCACCCTGCAGCCCTTGCTAGGATGTCACACAGCTCCTAACTCGGGGAACTGGAGCCAACTCCAGGGCTCCTGTTGTTGGACACAGGGAGGGTGGCACCTTGGGCAAAGGAGCTCTAGCTGGGTTCTCACACACAGTCAGGACAAAGCCAGCATGTGTGCTTCTAAGTACTGGAGGGTCACGTGCACATGTGTGTGTGTACATGTGTGTGGGAAGAGACACAGATGTACACTGGAATGTGCCAGGTTCAAATAAAAATGCAAACTCCTGCCGCACTTCTAAGAACTACTCGGGATGAAGGCCTCTTCCCTCTCGTTTGACCTGGGCTTGGGAGATGGCCTCAATCAGTGCTGGCCTGGGGTCCAGAGGGGTGGTTTTGCCTTTGGGTACTTGGTCACCTTACCCACATGTGCCCGGGGAGGCTGCTGGGCTGCCTGGAAATGAGGGGAAGGCCCAGCCTACCTTGGTGTATGGCAGGGAGCTGTGCGCTGCTTTCAATCAGGCCCTGTCTCCCTGGCGGTGGAAAGCAGTTGGAGACACTGGGTGGAACCATGTGGAATGTCCAATGTCAGACCAATTTTTTAACCTCAAAGAACGATAATCTTACAGAGTTCAGCCAAATATTGGACCCACCCACCATATGTAATTGTCCAAATTCTCCTATGAAAAAACAAACACAGCTAAATTTTAGTAGTATGAGTTATTTTTTATTGACAAACCTGTCATTTTGATGGTCTTCCCAGTTGCAGAAGCTGACAGCTTCCCTGTTGCCTTCCAATGCTCATAGCATGCGCCACCCTTCCCCGCCCTCCCAGGCACGGTGTACACGTTTTGGCCTTGCCACAACCATCACCTGCTTTTAAAAATTTGAGGAGAAAGACCTGTTACCTTAGCATCTGCCAGGAGCCGAGCTTTGTAAGGGATGGGGGAGCGGGGAGGGGTGACTCTTGAGCCACAAAGCTGACACGTGGAACTTCAGGAGTCCTCTTGCAGGAGGAATTAATCTCCAACCAGAGTTTCAGAGCCTCAGCTGGGAAGGGCAGGGTCACTATGGGAAGAGCAGGTGTCCCCCTCGTCCCCACACCGTACTGTGGCCAAGCACCTGGGCTGTGCAGTAGAAAGGAAGTGATCTAGGGATGGGCAGGGGGTGCACAGGGCTCTGGCAGGTGGCCCTGGACTCCAGTAGGACAGAGTGCCAGCAGGGGGTTGCATTTCTAGGTGACCCTCAGGAGTCTAGGGTTGCGATCTCCACTGCAGCTGCCTCAAGTGCCCTGTTTGACATATAGAGTGGGGTGCACACGTGTGCCCACGAGCGGGCGTTGCCCAGGACCTGGGAACGCCTCTGTGAATGCCTATCGAAAACTGGGTTAAATAACCTGAAGTTATCGCAGGCTGATCAGGCCTGCAGTCTTGCAAGCGAGTGCGAAGGTGTAAATAAAGAATGAGACAATGGAATATGATTTCAGGACTTCCAGGAGGGACTTTTCCAGCTTCTATATTCTCTGAATTAGCCAAAGACTTTTCTGGGTCACCCATTTTTATTAAGTTTACAAATCAGGGAGGGGGAATACTGAAGAAAATGCAGGAATCTGGGCAGGAATTTGGGCAGGACTTGGGAATCCTTTCAAAGACTCCTCCAAGTAATATTATGTTAATTTAGGAGAGCTATGTTATCTCCAGCAAGGCCTTCACAGCAGGGCTGAGATGCCTGCAGCCATAGTTTCCTAGAAGTTAATAGGGATGGGAGCCAGGCATCCTGGCTTCGATCACCCTGTCCTTGAGGTGTCACAGTGTCACAGGCCAATACAGGCCTCAGCAGTAACCAGTGACTCATAGAGGTTCATTTACTATGAACCAACTGTCCATGTGCAGACAAGGTGCCTAAGACTCGGACAGCTCCCAAGTAAATATGAAAAGTCAATTGGTTAATATTAAACCCTGCTCAGAGCCACTTTGTAGTGGTCCCCAACAGATGCCACCCCTGGGTGGCAAGGGTTAATGGTTAATGGTTGACAGTGATGACGAAACCAAAAGCTTGCGATTTTGCTGAGTGAAGAAAATGGAACTTTCCATGTGCAGCTGCCGCTGGGGAGAAAGGGAACTTCAGTACTAGGCAGGAGAAGTTGCCACACCAACCTGTCCGCCCTATCTCAGACTCGGGCCCCAAAGCACAAGGTCCCCACTGTCCTCAGCAGAGGCCTCTAGTGGCGGTGGGGGGAGGCAAACAGGTCCCAGAAAAGGGAACAGGGCTTGGCAAAAGAAAATCATATTGCATGGCCAACGCCCCATTTT
Organism: Dinomys branickii; assembly: GCA_004027595.1. Classification (NCBI taxonomy): domain Eukaryota; kingdom Metazoa; phylum Chordata; class Mammalia; order Rodentia; family Dinomyidae; genus Dinomys; species Dinomys branickii. The sequence goes on from PVLD010006756.1 coordinate 80,486, forward strand.
CCCCAGCCCCAAATCGGGAGACTTATTCTGTGTGAAATGCTCGAGCACCCTGGGATGGCAGAACTCACCGCAGGTCTGCAAGGCTGTGGTTGGGCAGGAACAGGGAGAGTCAGAGTGACAGTCAGGTCCCACTGAACTCTGACCTGCCAAGGGCTCTGTTTTCTTGGCTTTGGGCTGGTTTGCTTTGCACTTTCCCCTCACAGGTCATTAAAAGACAAGTTGGATGCCAGTTGACCTGTAAGTGGCCCACTTCTCACACTCAGAAGTGGAGGCCCAGAGAGGGCAAATCATTTAACAGAATTGCTGCAGGAGGGAAAAGGCCACCTGGTGCCAGCCCGTGCTTATAGTTGGGAAGGGGCTTCATCTTGGGAATGTGGCCCTGAGGGTGAGGACCTGTCATTGTCTCTTGTCACATGTGGCTTCCAGTGAGACTGTCCACAACCCTGAGGGGAGGGATGAGATCTCCATTCTCCTCAGTGCTAGGCTCGGATATGAAACTCCGTGAACTGAACTGACCTCCCCACTGCACTTCAAAGCTGCGGCCTGGTCTCTGGCTTTGCGTCCTCGCTGGGGCAGAAACCGGGTGTGGTGGAGGAAGAGTGTGGGTGGGGTGTCTTTCCTGGATGCAAGGCCATGGAGGTGAGTGCTGGAAGTGATGTGTCAGAGCTGCAGGGTTTGGAATCTCTCAACCCCATTCAAATCTGGGCTCAGGATTCCTCTACTGAGTGTGAGCCTGCACCGGTTTACCCAACGAGCCTCTGTTCTCTGCCTCAGTTTCCCCACCTGTTAAAAGGTAGACTCTCCACCAGATGAGGCTGTTCTGTGGCAGACCTCCCCCCTTCCCAAGTAACTTCTCATTAGCTGACAAACTACTTCACAATGTCGCTAGACAAGCAGATTTGATCCCTTCTTCCAGAACCAACTTCCAGAGAGGCAGGACACTCCCCAGGCAAGACTGTCATGCCACCTGGTATACCCTGCACCCACCTGGCCTGCACCCATGGTCCCAGTGATTGCTGAAGTGCCCAGAACAGTTCCCAGTAGCGCCCTCTGCCTCAATCTGCATACTCAGTGCTGCCTGTGTCCAGCCCCTGGGGCTTACGGTAATGTGGGGTCAGTCCAGGGTTGCCCACTGGCCCCCAGAGCCCATGGTCCCTGTGATCAGAAAATCTACACAGCTGCAGCATGCTCTGAAAACTGGCAGGGACAGGTTCCCCAATCAAAGCCCACTCGGAGAACGGTGTTACAGGGTCCAATGTGTCCCCCAAAAGTGATATGGGATCCTAACCCTCAAAATATGACCCTATCTGAAGATAGGGTCTTTGCAGGTATTGTGAGTTCAGATAAGGTTGTCATGGAGAAGGAGGAGCCCTACTTCCAGTAGGCCTGGTGTCCTCACAAGAAGGTGGAGGTGGCCCCAGAAGACAGAGACACAGAGAGCACCTGTGTGACAGCAGAGCAGAGATGGGAGTCTGTGGCTGCCACCCAAGGACCCCGGGGGTGGCCAGCAAACAAGGAAGTTGGAAGCGGCCAAGGAGGGTTCTCCCTGCAGGTTTCAGGTGCAGGCAGGTCCCTTGGCCTCAGCCTCCCACCCTCCACAGCTTCACAACAAACTGTGTGGCTGTAAGCCCCCGTACCACCCCGTCTGTGCACTTTCTTACAGCAGCCACAGGAAACACACAGTGAAGTTCTCTTTTCATCTTTGGTCCTTTTCTGTTCTGTCCCTTGAGACAGAGACCAGCAGAGACCCAGAGACACAGGTTCTGTCCAGTCCTCCTGGGATCATTCAGGCTCTTGGAGCAGGGCAGGGCCAAGTTCTACAAAAACGAGGTGTGTGGTCCACATGCCCCAAATGGCCCGTGCCAGAGATCACAGGGCAGGCAGAAAGCTGCTCCAAGCATCATCAGAAAGCCTGTTCCCCAAGCGGCCGCCTCTGCAGACCTCAGGGTGCCGGGGCCGTGGGGGCACCTCAGCTCCTTTCCTCAGCGCAGCTGTCACCCTGAGGTGTCCAGCTTCCAGCATGGCCTTTGTTACCAGCATCACACACGATGCGAGGGACGCCTGCCTTGCTGGTCTCAGGAGTTGTGAAGATCAAATGGGATCTTATCCTTAGTTTTGTTTCCCCATTTCTAGGTAGATGAAAAGACGTGACTTTTTTGTCCCAGTCTGTCTGTGCTGCAGGAGCAAAATTCCCAAGACTAGGTCATGTATAAGTCGTAGAAATGGACTTCTCCAGTTTTAGGACCTGAGAAGCCCAACATCAAGATGTCCACAGGTTCATTGTCTGGTGAGGCCCAATCTGTTTCCAGCATGGCACCTTGGATAGTTTGCTCTCTTGGTGGAAGGCAGAGAGGAAGAGGAGGCCAGGCAGTTCCCTGCAGCCCTTAATAAGCGTACTGATACACTCACCTCTCAAAGGCCCCCTCTTTGTACAGTGGGGATTAAGTCCCAACATGAATTTTGGAGGAGACACATTCAAACCATAGCAGTGTTGATCCAAAATTTCATCGTGCTGGTGCTGGAGAGCCTGGGAGGGTGGCACAGAGTCGTCAAAGTGATGCTGCCCGGCATGTTTAAGGGATGCTGGACTGTGGGCACTGGGGTTTGGCCAGGGTTAGTGATGGGCTTTCTACAAAGCACCCCTCTATCTGCAATGTGGCCAGGTAGGAAGGTGTAAATATCCCACAGTGACAGATTTTAGCATGACGTCAGTTATTGGCGCCAGGAAAAGACCTCCCCAGTTGACTCAGTACCTCCCAGTGTCAGGGTGGCTTCTTTTTCTCCTGACCTGAAGCCCCAGAAGAGCAGGGAGGTGAGCCTGTGGGAAGGATAGACTAGGGACAAGGTCTAGAGGTGCCTTGAAGAAAGGAACAGAGCTGATCACAGAGGAGTCAGCTGTGGCTGCTGTCCTGACTCCCTGCTCAGCACACCTGGCCCGGTGTGACCAGTGGACAGCACCTGCACCCTCCCAGTAGGCCCCACCACACCTCCCAGGAGTCCCAAGCTGGGGTCTGAGCTGTGAACACAGGCCTTCGGGGATATGAAGACCCAAACCACAGCACCCAAAACTCATCTTCCCCATGAACAGTTTATTCACCTGAGAAGGAAATAGCCCAAGTCCTGGCCAGAGCAGGAGCCACACAGAGAGACACTGAAGGGACGAGAGGGCTGCTGTCCCCTGGCCCAGTGAGGGGCACAGGTGCATGGAGCCACCGGGAAGGGCACTGTGGGGATGAGGAGCAGATATAGCTTGAGGCAGGGCACAGAGGCTTGGTCACATTCACACCCCCTGTCATTTTAGATGTCGGGGCATAATTGTACAACTATAGCTTGTGGCCTTCTGGGGAAGCAGAGACCACAGATGACAACCAAATATGTACTGCAGCTTTGGGGCCCTGACCTGCATACAATGATGACAACTCACGCTTGTGTCATCTGACACCGGCACAGTGATGCTGTCTATTCTGCTTTGACTTCGGTTTTTAAAATCTGGGGGATGACTCACTTGAAGTAGTTTCAAGATCTGCTAGTGGGCTGCTCTGATAGTTGCCCTCACCCTGGCAGGTTTCCTCTGTACTCTCTGCTTTGCCAAATGCTGCCCTCCTTGCAGTCAAAGCCCAGTGGATGGCCAGCCCACAAGCTTCACAGGAGGATAGAAGCCAAGCGCTAGGGGAGGTGGGTGGAGATGAGACCATTTGTGCACCCCAAAAGCTGCAATCTGGAGTCAGGAGGCCCAGGATGAGGCTTGGGAATCTAACTTTTTAAAAATCTTCCCCGTGATTCTGATCTGTGGCTATGGATGGAAGTGGCCTCGTGGCTGATGGCTGATCTTGGTGGTTTCTGTGAACCCGGGGGGGGGGGGGGGGGAGGGCTGGGCCCTGTGTGTCCTCATACTTGCCAGCCCAGCTCCGAGGGGCCAGGAGCCTCCCCTTGTGAAGCTGGGTCCCCAGAGAGTAAATGTAAAAGATGAGGACTTGCATCTGTCCTCAACAAGGAGAGTGTAGGTCTTGGTCCAGATGTTTGAATTGAGGGGCTGGGGATTTAGCTTAGTGGCACAAGTACCTGCCTGGCCTGCACAAGGTCCTGAGTTCAATTCCCAGCACATGCAAAAAACTAAAACAACAACAACAAAAGATGTTTGAATTGAGTCCATATCTTCCTGATTGAGGGAGCTACTTCCAAATGAATTAATTTTTTTATTTTTTTTTGAGACAGTGCCTTGCTATGCCAACGATCCTCTTGCCTCAGCCTCCGCAGTGCTGGGATTACAGGTGTGGGCCACCACACGCGGCTCAAATGAATTAATTCTGTCAATGTGTTCAGTAATAAATGGTCCAGAGTTCTAGGCTTGCTGCGATGGGAGGCTCCAACCCCGTGTGGACAGAGAGCCCACAACCAGAGTTTCAAACATGCTGTTTTGAGAGTTAAAGTGCATGCAGAAATCCATTCATTCCATTTGAAACAGGCCGACAAGATATCATCCCAATTTTGCTCCACAAGTCAGGGGTTTTTGGGGTGAGGATGACATAATTTATTAAGCTCTTGGGAAAATAACAATGAAGTAAGAAATTTGAAAAACATAGCAACAGCTACACCCCTGCCAGTTCTGGCGTGGAAGTTCCCACAGCACGCGCCTGCGAAAGCACAGGCCCGCAGATCCCTGCAGAAACCACAGAACCGGAAAAAGGTTTCTGATATACAGAAGCCTCAGGAACTCATAGCGAGCTTGGCAGCGTCCTAGTGCAGGGTCAGGGCAGAAACAGGCCTCAAAAGGACCCCATATTTTACATGTTCCCTGTCCTAAAGACATGTTTGCACCTGAATTCTGAGGACAGAGTCAGGCGGGAGGGAGTTGCAGAGAGGGGCTCCTCAGGGAGCCTTCAGTGACTTTTAGCAGCATGGGTCAAGGGCCTTCATCTTCTTTTCCTCGCCACCTACCCCGCTGCCCCCTCAGCACCCTGGACCTCACGACACCATCCTCACACTGTCATGACCATCCATCATAATTACCATTGTCACCCACTGCCACTACCGTCATTACCACTGTACAGTACCCGCCTGGGTCACCATTGTAACATACCCACCACGACTGCTGTGGTTACCACCACTGTCGTCACCACCCACCAGCACTGCTTTTGTTACCATGACTACCCTGGGTACCGTTACTATCATACCCCTCATCACTACCACAGTTACTGTCACTACCATTGTTAACCACTGCTGCCCTCATCACCCACCTGGAGGTACCAGCGACAGATTTGGGGCTGGGCTGGTCCTCAACACACAATACCCCACTGATTGCATTGGGAGGAGAAGAATCCGCCACCCTAGGGAGTGACTTAGATCATAACCTCCACATCAAGTTTGCTTTGCTGATTACAGATGAGATGCCACATGTAATCAAGGACAAGCACACAAATTCAGGGTCCAACGCAGTCATTGGTCCCTCTTCTCCGCGTTCCTGTTAACTCTCACGTCTGGCCCCACCCCCAAATCTCCCACAGTCCCTGGGGCTCGGGCGCAGCCTCCCAGGGAATCTGACCCAGCTCTGACTCCTCTGGTATGGCTTCCTGGGCCACATGTCTTGCCAGTCCCTGGCAGGGTGAGGTGTCCAGCCAGGTGGGCTCCATTCCCAGCTGCAGGGGTAAATACTCAGGTGAAGAGTTTCATAAAGCCCCAGGCAGGGTGAAATTAAAGCTCGCAAGTGAGACGAGGCAACTCCTTCTGGAACTGCAAACATGCTCGTCCCCAGGTGGCGGTGAGGATGGGTCTACTGGTTGGAAAATGAGAAAAAGTAGGTTCTTGGGCCGTCAGCCTGATCTAGGTGGGGAAACTGAGGCCCAGAGAGATCAGGCCGTGGACAGCTCCCGAGCTGCAAGCCACAGGGGAACTGCAGTCTGAGGGCCTGGCCTCACCTCACTGTCTTACTCCCTGGCTCTGAGCATTGCTGGAATTCTCCGCTTGATATATTTTCCTCCCTCCTTCTGATCAGTCTCTGTAATTGGCTTGTGACTGAGAAAATTACTTCTTTTCTGATTCTTAAAAAAAAAGACAGCGAGAGAAATGTTTTCTGGGTAGATTTTGGTCCAGAAAGCGTGAGTGTCTCAGGCACGATGTGTTCCCTTCCAGCAGATTTGACGGGTCTGGCAGCTGCGTATAAGAGGTTGGCTCCGGAAGAATCTGCCTTTTCTTAATGCTTTTGGGTCTAGTAAGTCAGGTGGGACATGTTTACGGACCCTGGGGACTGGGGTGATAGTCAGAGGCTGCTTGGGCAGAGCGCAGCAGGGGTGGAGAAAGGCAGGGGGCTGAGCCTGGCAGAGCCACCAGCTGTCCAGGGCCCTTAGGCCTTTGTGGGGTTGTGCAGTGCTGGCTTTGGTGATGGGAGGTGGCCTCCAGCCTCCTCCTCTGGCCAAGCAGGAAGCTGGAACTCAGGCTGCAGCGTTTCCTCCTCTTTCCGCCCCTCCTTGTGCCCTGGGCACCTTCCCAGAGCTTTCCCAGCCCAGCCTGCCCAGTGCACCCACCTGCCCACGGGAGGCTGCCTCTGGGTGCGGCTTGCCAAGTCAAGCTGCCTTTGCTGCTCCTGTAGCTGTAGCTCTGAAGATCACCCCTCCTACAAGGGCAAGGCACAGTGATCAACAGCTCCTTAGCTTCTTCCAGGCACCGATGAAGGTGAAGCCAGAGGTGGTGAGGGGGGCAGTGGGAACATCCTCAAGACCCCTGCATGCCTCCTGCTGTCTCTGCTCGATGCTGCGAGGTGGCCACTGCCCAGCATAGCTTCCGGTCTTTAAAACCACACTTATGTTAACAAATGCTGATCCTAACTTTTGACATAATTATTATTAAGTACATGTACCTTCCTCCCCTGGTGCTGGGGAATCAAAGCCAGGGCCTCAGGCATGGTGGGCAAGTGCTGTACTACCGAACTACATCACCAGCCCCCTCTGATATTCCGCTCTGGGCGCAGTTGGGACCCCAGGAAGCATGGGTTGGGATGCGTCTGGGTTCTCTCTCCTCCTCTCTCCCCAGGAGTCAGCATGGGTTCTTTCTCCCATATTTATTCCTGGTCATTTGGCCTCTCCCCTTGTCCTCCTGAATTGACCCCATGCGGAATCGAAGGTCCTTTCATGCTATTTGTGTATTATTTGCAGAAACCAAACTGGCTCTTCTTGAGCAAAAATACCACATCTGACCGGCTTGCCTTCTCCTCGGATCGGGGTGGATTGGCGCCGGGAGCCCCTGACTCACTCTCCCCTGGCTGGGAGTCGCGGTTCTCCCCACAAGAGTGGGTGTGCAGGGGTGCAGTGTAGTCATGTGTTCCTCACAGTGCCCCGGCGGGGCTGGGCTGAAGATGATTAAGTTCAAGTGGAATTTAAACAAATAGCAGCCTCAGATAAATGCTGGCTGTTGGGTAGAGTGACCTTTGTTTAGGGGACTGTCTTGGAAAGGGGCGGAGCTGGATCTTTTGACATTGGATTCATTTCTTTCTGCTCCCACCTCTGTGGCTGATCCAGAAACTGAATATTCTGAGTCTCTCCTGAGAGCTAAGTGGCTTCGTCACAGAACTGTTTGATGAGAAACTTCAGACAAGTTTAATTTAAAGGAGTTTGGTTGAGCAAGTAATTTGCCAATCAGGCAGTGCTCAGAACAGGAAGAGGTTCAGAGAACTTGGCTCTGCAGTGTGGACAAGCTGTATCTGGGGTCAGAAACCGGAAATGAGAGCCAGAGAACCTTCATGGGTTACAGCCCTGTTCGCCTTATCTGAATATGGTCAGCTATCAGCCGGTGGCCTGTGATTGGCTGAGACTCCACAAGTTGTTACCCAAAAAACATACTCTTGAATTAAGCTTTCAGTTTGTTTTCATGTTGTCTTAGTAAGTTATCTGTTGCTATAACTCAATACCTGAGGCTGGATAATTAATTGTAAAGATATAATTTATTCATTATAAAAATCATTAGTAGTTATAAAGGCAGGCAATTTCTTGCTTATCGTTCTGGAGCCTGGAAAGTCCCAAGGTCAAAGGGCTTCCTCTAGGGAGGGCCTTTTGCTGGTGGGGGCTCTGCAAAATCCTTAGACTATGCCAGGCATCCCATGGCAGACAGCAAGCATGACAGAGAGCTGGCTTTGATAGCAAAGCGACTTGCTCCACAGCCATTAATGCAATAGCAGACTCATTTGTTCATGAGAGGGGAGCCTTCATGGTACGAGCAAGCACTTTGCAAGTTTTCCAGCTCCAAATACTGTTATCCTGTGAGTTGGGGGGTTATCCCTTCAGCATGTGAGTGCATGCAGGTGCCACCTCTTAGGTAGGGACTCAGAACTCAGACATCCTCAGGCCAAGTCCAGTTTAGTTTAATAAGACTACACCCGAGAGCCACAGTGTCTGCTAGGAGAAGTGAGAAGAGCCCAGGCTCACAGGGGACCCTGAAGGGTGGGTCCTCCCACCTGTCTCTCTAGCCCGGCAGACATGGCTTATGGGGCACCAGAGGACCTGCATACAGTCCCTTCTTTGCCCAGCTAGGGAACCTGGAGGTGCCCCCCCCCAGTTCCCATGGAAAGGGTCCATACTAGGAAGAGTTCCATACTAAGCAGAGGCTGGGAGCCCCTGGAGATAAAGGAGCCAGCGTCAGCTGTAGCTTTTCTTCAGTGACCAAGTAAAGGACTTGCCCCTGCTTGTACCAGTCTGGGCTCCAACAGCTCTGGAGAAGTCAGGATGATGCCCCAGGCTGGCCCCTGGGGGAGCCCACAGTCTCATTCTGTCACTGAGGTGGCTCCAGTGGCCGCCTGCCCTCCAGCTCCCACACCTCCCAGCTACAAGTGATAGGAGCTGACCTAGCCGTGGTCAGCCGCAGGCTGGCACTGGTGGTGGACGGAAATCCAGCCCACATACCCCAGAGCCCTGAAATCTCATGGGGCAAGATGACAGGTACGCAACACAGAAGAGAAATCCTGGTGTCCAGACAGGATGATCAAAGGACTCTTGGCTGCTGACAGAACTCATGGTGTGGGCAGCTGGCACTGATGCTATTTTAACAGATCCCACTGGTTTAAAAACAAAAAACTGCAGGGATCTTGGTGGGTCAGACACTATGAGATGTGTGCAGGCTTCTGCATGTCTCTAATACTGGAAGCTTTTGCCAGGGAGCACTGGTCCCTGAGGCCATATCGCTCCATTCTATTTGTCTCTTCCCACCTCTTGCCTAAGCTGAACCCCACTCCTGAACACAGAAAGGCTGCCCTTTGTGCTTCTGACCCACTTTCCTTACAGAGCACAATGTGCCCTTTGGCCTTCATGGCCCACACATCCCCAAGATGACGCACAGCGACTGGTCTGTGCAGAGGCCTCAGATGAACACCCAGTGGTGTCCTAACCCAGAAAAGGAGGGTGCAGGGTGGAAGGGGGCTGGGGTGAATCAACTCTGAAGCAGAAGGCAGGATCCCAGTGTCCATGCCCACAGAAGCCTTCCCTTACCTATGGGAGCAGCTAACAACTATTCAAAAATACCTCTGAACAGGAGGCGCAGCACCCACTTCTGGATGTGGACCCTAAAGACAGCTGCATATTGCACATTTATTTTAAAAAGATCTAGAGCTCCTGGTCACAAAGTGCTGCCTAACTATAAGATACTGTGGCCTCTATTACTGTGGTCAGAAGGAGCTGGAAACACATCCATTTCAGCTCCCACCATTGCAGACAGGGTGCTTGATCTCAGCCTGTGTAGGGACATGGACCACTGCTGTCCCATCTCACAGACCAGATGGGGACACTTAAACGGGCTATGTGTGACCTGGAACTAAGGCAGATGGTACTGGGGCCTCAGGAGGGAAGGAAGAGAAGTTTGTAAAACTTCATAAGGGCACCCTATTATGGATTGAATTATGTTCCCCTCAAAAGGTGTTGAAGTGCTAACCTTGGACACATCAACGTGACCTGTATCAGTTAGGGCTCATTAAAGGAACAGATTTAATACAGAATATATACATACATAGTATATAGGGCTGGGGATGTAGCTCAGTAGAATAAGCGCCTGCCTGGCAAGTGCAAGGTCCTGAGTTCAATCCCCAGTACCACAAAAAAAAAAAAAAGTATATAAAGGATTTACAAGATAGGCTTATAATGTTTGTATGTGGAATTGGGCAGAAGAACATAGAATCCACTTGTATGCTGGAGAGTTGGAGAAAATCCTGTCAAAGGTGGAAGGCCTGGTGCTCACTGCATGGTCTGTCAGAAATCCAAAGGGTCTGTGCTGGAAGCCTGAAGGAACTAGAGACCACTGTCCAAACACAACGGCAAAAACTGGAGCTCCTCTGAAAAAGCAAAGGGAAGATTTCCTTCTTCTTTCCCTTTTTAGTCCATCCAGGCTATAAGCCTATTGGTTGGTGCCATCCATTTCTGGGGTGGGTCTTCCATCTTCGGTTTGCTGGCTTATGTGTCAATCATCAACAGCCACACCCAGAACTGTACTCCACTAATCCACTAGGCAGTTCTTACTCCATTCAAGTTGGCATATCATAGTTAACCATCACATGGACCTTATGTGGAAATAAGATTATGACCTCATATGGAAATAGGATTGTTGCAGATATAACTAGGTATGGTCAGACCACACTGGAGTAGGGTGGGCTATATTTTAGTATAACCAGTATCTTCTTTATAGAAAGCAGAATTTGGACACATACACACACACATGGAAATGCCATGTGAAGATGAAGGACAAGGTCAGGGCGATACTGCCACAAGCCAGCAACACTAGACGTTGCCAACAACCCCCAACAGAGGAGAATGACGTGGAATGGGTTCTCCCCCACAGCCTCAGAAGGAACTGACTCTGCCAACACCTTGAGCCTGGACTGCTGGCCTGCAAGATGGCGCATTTCTGTTGTTTGAAGCCACAACAAGGCTCTGGCACCTTGCCCCACACTCCTAGGAGACTAACACATAGCCCTGCCTCACCAGGACATCACCCTCTGCACACACGAGATGCTTTCTAGGGTTCCTTCTGACCCCACACTCAGTCCTAGCAGAGAGATGTAGTGCTTGGTGGTCTGCTGGTAATTTTCATTCGTGCTTTTTAGAGATGGAAGTGTTAGCTGTGAAACCCACCTGGTGCACACTGCATGGTGGACAAGGAGGCCTTGTGGCTTCATTGTGTCCACAGTGGACAGTGGTACCTTTAACCGGAAATACACACAACACAAATGTTGTGTGCATTGCTTGATTGCTGGAAATGTAGTGCACAGGGCTTCTGGGAACTCAGCACTGTGATTCCTCAGGAGCAGCCGTTCAGCACCCACTAGGACGGTGCCTGTGGCAAATTTATAGGCTATAGCTGCCTCCAATGATGAGAATTAGAGAACTAGAAACACGTACAGTTTTTTTTTTTTTTTTTTTTTTTTGCGGTACTGGGGATCAAACTCAGGACCCTGCGCTTGCTAGGCAAGCGCTTATTCCACTGAGCTATATCCCCAGCCCAAGAATTAGAGAACTAGATTTAGCAAACCCTGAGATAATCTTGGTGGGTATAGATTTTCATCCCCTTAGACTCAACCAGTGGTGTGAGCACCCAGAGTCTATGACGTCACTAGCATCTTCTTCAGATTTGACCTCACTCTCTCAAGGTCAGCCCCACCGGGGACTGATGGCCATCGGCCTTTGTACTCTCCAAACTCGTCGTTGGAATACTGCTTGGCCACCACTGACCTGTTGCCATCTCCCCCTCTGCTTTCTTAACCCCAGAAGCCAGCACTAAGATGTGTACTTACAGTCATACTCCCTGGCGAAGCTATCTTCTGAGCAGACTTGGTGCTCGGTTGTCCCTGCTGGCCTGGCTTCTGCCACTGGCCGGGCCTGACAGTGAAAGGAGAGATGGCCACTGAGGTGGAAATATTGGGGTTTCACTTGGGCTAATATTGGGGGTCAGGGTTTTTGCTTTCTGCAGAGCGCATGTTCATGGACACCTCAAGGCTGCCCCTGTGCCTTGCCTCCCCAGGATAGGGCAGCTGGGAAGCCATGAATTTACCCTCATGAAGGACTCACTGTTTTACATGAGTTGTATCTTGGGTCATGGATCCACACCAATTCCCCTCTGTCCTTTCTATATGCATGGATGAATGGGGTTATTTCTCTGAATTGCCCCTCCCCCCAGTTAAAAAGCCACTGGAGCCAGAAGGAGCTGGGCTGGGGGCAAGAGGAGACATCAGGGCTGCTGGGAAAACTTAGGGAGCTCTGACAGACCCTGAGCTGCCCATTCTCATGCTGAGTGGTGGCGCACACAGGCTTTCTGTCATCCATTCCATCTTCCTGGGGCTCCCAGGCCCCGTGCGCCAGGCCCAGGTCTCCTCTTCAGGGCACCCTATGCCTGGCGACAGCCTGCAGCTTTGTAAAATCATTCATCAATCATGTCTCCTTCACGTGTGATGTATCCATTCATCATATAAGAGATACTTGGGTCATTTCCCCTTTTCAGCCATTACAAATAATGCTGCTACAAACACTTGTGTGCAAGTTTCTGTGTGGAAACATGGTTTCGTTTCTCCTGGGCGTGCACTGAGGAGAGGAATGCTAGGTTTAACTTTGGGGGACCTTCCAGTTCTCCAAGCCAGCTTCCCTTTTCCCATCCTCCCTCAATGTGCAAGGGTTCCCATTTCTCCACATCCTTGCTCGTGTTTGTAGCTGTCTTCGGTTCTAGCGCACCTCTTCGTGTTTTGATTCGCATTTCTCTGACAACTAACAATGTTGAGCCTCTTTGCTGTGCTTATTGGCCATTTCTACCTTTTCCCCAGAGAAAAGCCTTTCAGATTCTTTGCCCATTTTTAAATTGGGCTTTTTAAATTACTGGGGTTGAGAGTTCTTTTTATATGGTAGGTAGGTGTCCATGTCAGAGGTATGGCTTAAAAATCTTAGACTTTCTTGATGGGGTCCTTGGAAACATAAGAATTTTTAATTTTGATAATGTCCAATTTTTCTGTTTTCTTGTGTCGCCTGCTCTGAGAATCTCCATAATGTATCAGATATGCACTGGTGCCAGCAGTTTTACCTTCTTGGCTAGGCGAGGCCAAAGGTCCTTTCAAGGAGGAAGAAGAGGTGGGAGGAAGCCAGATCCGTCTGTAGAGTTTTCAGCTGTGGAAACTTCCTCCTTTCTTTCCTGCCTGGTTGCCAGACTTTGTAGCAGCGTGGGCTCCCGTGAGATGACTTCTAGCCCCATTCTTTTGCACACGTGCATTACGTTAGTCAGTCCTCTTTTCTGTAAATGTTAGCTGTGCCCTGCTGTTGATCAGGAACTGTGCAGAGACGGGTGAAAGTAGACCATGCTGCTGGACAGCCCTGCTCCTCCTCCACCAGGACTTGGTGCCCTCCCAGTCTCTGCCCCAGAACCAGTCTCAGGGTCTGTGGGGAAGTGGTGGGGGGTTGCACTGACTCCAGGGCCAGCCAGGATTAGGGCTCCCTTTTTGAGTGCCTGGGCCGTCCCAGCTCACCTGGGTCCACTCGGGACTCCTCCTCTGCTCCAAAGAGACTTCGGCACCTTTTCTGGCCTGTAGTGTTCCTCTGTGCTTTGCTGGCACACTGGAGTCACCAGGAGGCTTTTCAGAATCCCAGCAGGTGCAGCACCCCAGAGCAATTAAATTAGAACTGTTGAGACCAGACTCTGAGGCTTGTTTTTTTTTGTTGTTTTTTTCTTTTCTTTTTAGTTCTCAGATGGTTCCAGTGTCATCTGAGGCTGAGGGCCAGGGCTCTGCAGGAAGCTTGGGGTTGAACATGGCATAATGACCACCCTACTGCTTGCTCTCTCCCATGGCTCTGGCTCTGGCCTTCTACCTGAAGGCTCCTCTGACTTGATCGATCTCTACAACCAACAGGAAATCAAGCCTGGCCTATTGTGCCCACAGCCGGCCATACTTTGTAACATAGGGAAACATCTTGCCAGATGGTTGGATGGATGGATGGATGGATGGATGGATGGACACAGTACTTAAAGCAGGAGAGATACATAGCATTGCAGTTGTGTGTTTATTTCATCTTAAAAGTGGTACTTTATGAAAAGCAGGTTTGATTAAGGGAGAATGGAGAGATAAACGGAGAATGTCCTAGAAATGCTCAAGAGTCCGTGTGGACAGTCCCAGTGTATTAAGGATGTGTCAGTCTTGATATTTATGTGGAACTTCACTTGGGAGCTTTTATTTTCTTTTAGAGTAATTGGTTTTCTTTGATGAATACCCACCTCTAGCTGTCTTCTTTAATGATTTGGGTAGATTTTTCACCTCATAAATGAAACCAAGAGAGGCAGGGAAGAGTGGGAAGGAACCTCCTCCTTGCCAGAGAGCTGGAACATGGAAAGAGGAAATGGGTGAAGTCAGTGGAAGTGGGGGTTGGACAGGCAGGAGGAGGGTGTGGATGGGGACAGATAAGCAGAGGCAGAGGACAGCTGTGGGGGAGGGGGCTCTGCCACCTGTCACAGGGACCAGCTGCTACAGTTCTTGGGGAGAGCAGGGATGTTCAAAATGTGGGCCTTTCTGTATCAGAACCGAGACAGTCCTAGGCAAATTCAAACATCATTACCCTGACTGCTAGCTGAGGAACTGCTGGTTCCTTGTTACTTCTCCCCCCGCAGTCCTGGAGCCTTTGCATATATCCCCAGCTATTGTGGTTTGTGTCTGGTTGTCTCCCCAAGCCTCATACAGTTTTAGACGGGGCTTTCTGTGAAGGTGGCTGAATTCAGAGTGTGTGATTGATTCATAGTGCAATACTGGGATTAAGGGTGGGTGACTGCTGGATCAGACCACTGACTGGGCTGGCACTGCCCTAATCCCAGTAGACTGGACACAGCCTAAGGGACAGAAAGAGCCTCATCCCTTCCTTCCCTTGCTTGCTTTTGCTGTCTCCTGCCACTATGTAGCAATTCTTTTTTTTTTTTTTTTTTTTTTTGCGGTACTGGGGATGGAACTCAGGAGCCTGCGCTTGCTAGGCAAGTGCTTATTCCACTGAGCTATATCCCCAGCCCCTCTCCTGCCACTATGAACTGCTTCTCCTCTGGAATGCCCCTCTGCCAAGCCACCCTCTGCTGGACCACAGCCTCTACAAACTGTGAACTATATAAAGCTTTCCCTCTTTAACTTTGCGGGTCAAGTATTTTGTCTCAACAATGAGAGAAAACTAAGACACCAGCCCTTAAATTTTTAAAATTTTATTTATTTATTTTTTGAGACAAGATCTTGCTAGTCTGCCCGGCCCAGGGTTGAACTTACCATCCACCTGCCTCGGCTTCCTAGAGTACTGCAATCACAGGCATGTGCCACTATGCCCAGCTCTGATTTTTCTTTCGAGGAAATTGGGGGCAGGAAGGGAAATAAGGAGCAGGAAGTCTGATCTTGCTGCTAGGGACATGAGGCCGAAGCCCTGGGGTCTGTGATGCTGGGTCTGCCTTTACCTAAAGCTTTGCTGTTGGGGAAGATCTGCTGAATGAGCGCTCAGCACAGAAGATTAGGAGGAAACCAGAGGTAGCTGGAGGAGCAACACAGAGGCAAACAGGCAGGAAGCGTCCCATAGGAATCAAAACCGCTGGCCTTTTAGGCCAAAACAGCATTCAGATAGATTCTTCCCCCTGAAGCAGGCATGACTTGGAGAGTGGATTTTGTCCTTCCATCTTTGTGCTGTGCTGCCTGGAGGTCCCGATACACAAGAAACATCTCAGACATGTTTGTTGGCTTAAACCCGGCCAAGGGGACGTACGTAGTGCCTGTGGGACTCCCGTGGTGAAGGATGAGGCATGTTTACAGCAAGATCGCCATCGTCACATTGTTCAGAGATGTCTCTGAGGATACAAAGCATGCATGCAAAGTATTCGTGATTATAGAATCCTCTCCAATGAATTTGTTGAAGGAAAACAAAAGTGCCATGTTGCATTTGAGCCTGAGGCTTGCTCTCAAAGGGCACTTCCATTCAGACTTGGCTTAGACAGCCGTGCCAGACTGAGTGACTGGTGTAGGAAGTGACCTTCTCCCAGGGTAGGTAACGCTGAGTTTCTAGAGGCCAGAGAGTAGAATCAGAGGAAAGGGAAGAAGAAGGAGGGAGAGAAACAGCAAACGTTGGCTGAGTTAGGCCGGGGTAACAAGTGACCCCCAGTTCTCAGCTCTGAGCCATGATGGAAGGTGACTTCTGACACTGTGTATTCATCCAGATCCTGGAGCTGGGGATATAGCTCAATGGAATAAGCGCCTGCCTAGCAAGCGCAGGGTCCTGAGTTCAATCCCCAGTACCGCCAAAAAAAAAAAAAAAAAAAAATCCAGATCCTACCCCACGTGAGAGTCCAGGGCTGAAAGTGCAGTTCCTACCTGGGTCTCTAAGGGTGGGGCCCTGGAGGCTGAGGGTGCAGTGGCAGCCATCAGGATCTTGTTACAGATTAAAGGACACCCGCCACACTTTGTGAATGGTCCTTTTCCTTACCCTTAGCTGTATCCTGTCACCTGCAATCCAGTTCCCAAAGCCCGACACTAACACAGACCATGTGGGCCGATCACATGTGCATCTTCTAAGAATGCAGATGTTGGGAAGCAGGCAGATGACAGAGAGGAAACACAAAGGAGGATAGCACAGCCTGCATCGGGACTTTGACTGAGCAGTGCACAAGCAGCGAAGCCACTTCCTCAGCCGGGAACATTATCAATATTCAGGACAGGGAAATTTACTCTACTGCCCTCGAATAACCAAAGTCCGAGCGACTGCGTCTTAGTTTACATCAAAAGCTGAGTCCTTCTTCAAGGGAAAGCTCAGATTTCTGGCTGCACTTTTCCTGCTCAAAACCCCTTGTGTTTGACCCTCCAACCCGTGCTGTGAGTCAGCATGGGACTTTGAGTGTGCCTTTCTCTGTTTCCATCCTCACAGTGAGCTGGCTGGACTAGACTAGTGGGCCTTAGGGGTGTGTTTCAGTGTCAGCCAGCTTTCAGCCCCAGAAATTTTGCTTTGGCCTTTCTGAGACCTGTTTTCTGAAAGTGCACCCCAGAAATTCTGAGATTCCCTTCTGGCTGAGACAAATGACTTAGCTGGGATTGGACTTAACCTCTTTCTAGCCAGTGCCCCTGAGGAGTGGCTCTGGGCTCAGTCCCAGTGAAGGCCCGCAGACCCAGGCTCAGGTGGCCCCAAAACAGACTGCGGGTGCCCTGACTTCCTGCTGCCCTCTCCATGCTCTGATCTGCGAGTGGTGACATCTGCAGGAGGTACTCAATTGATGGATGGATGGATGGGTGGATGGG